>JAVQJG010025666.1:0-10132 GCA_036024015.1 Craterocephalus amniculus
ACGAGCAGTATGGAGGAATATTGACAAGTTTTTGTGGACTTTTTTCACCGGGCTCTATTTAGCATCGTTGTAGCTGCAGGTAAATAAGATGTAAACCTCCCGATATCTCCGGCTACATGTTGAACATCAAGAAAGTGTTCCAACATCTCAATCAACATGAGGGTGAGTAAACAAATGAAGGCACATCATTCTGAGGGCGGAGTATCCCTTTAACGGAGGTCTTAACGAACCAATTAATATACCGTATGGGATACACAGGTAAAGCATGTGTTCTCACTTCCTTACTGCCTGATACTTTCGTAAATCTGATAAGCAAGTTTTAAACGCTGACAGATCTGTCTGGCGGGGCGGTGATATTTTGATATATTGCCTTGTTTGCGTTTAAACACAAATGGACAGAAATATCCTTGCACTGCTGTTTACACTGAACATGACAATCCATGATGTTTCCGCATAAAGTCTGTTCAGGCTTCTTTTTTTCTCTTTTGCATTTAATTGCTTGCTCAGCGTTGTCAGAGGTTTCCATACAGCAAAGCAAACTACTTTGGTCAAAATGTACTTCAGTCAAAGAAAAATTACCAGTTTTAAAAACTACTCAGAAAAGGAAAAAAATACTCACAAAAACTACTCAATTACAGTAACTTGAGTAAACATAATTCATTACTTTCCACCTCTGCTGGTATGTAAGAGAACGTTGTTAGAATGTTTCGGCTTTTCAGCATTTTCAGGAAAAAGCATAAATAAGAATGAACAATAAAACTTGTATGACTAGATGCATCCAGCTACAACTATGCTTTGGCTTATTTCCAATATTTGCTGGTACATTTGGAAAGCTACTGGCTACTAGTGATCAAGAAAAGTTGATTGTGAGCCCATGCCATTTGCATGATTGCTTTGTGTGTCTTTGTGTTAGTTTACTGCTCAGTTCAGTTTGTTTTGTTCCTCATTCTCAGATATTTTGCAGAATGCTGCTGGGTAATTAATAGCCTTTGAGCTAATGGGCAGAGATTAACTTCTTTTATCCATTTATGAGTTTAATCGTGAACTGTATGATGGCAGTACTCTCGAATGTTTGTTGACTAACCATTAAAGACTCGGTCTACTACACAACCAAAATCAATCAGTATGCAAGCTTGTGCTAGTCCTCTAGCTGAGGCGCCAGTCAGTTAAAGTCAAGTAACAAAAAGATGATAGTATTAGTTCTTTACTGGTCCACCCTACAACAGGACTCTGTCCATATATTCAGTGGTGTTCCAATTTAGGATACTACATTATCTTAGTAATAACTGCAGCTTAACACACACAAAACTACTTAGCAACAAGCAGGACAACTGTTTTCTTTTGAGAAAATGTTTTACTACCTTGAGCGTAGGGGATGTTGTTTGTTTGGATGTTTTAGATTAACTTACTTATACTGAAGAAACTGTACTGTACATACACAAAGTCAGCTGTTATCTCCCACAAGTCTCAGTCTGCAGTCCAGGGGGCTTGTTTCCTTTAAATAAAAAATGACTTCCCCTTTAAAGATGCATTTTGGATGGTCTATAAAATCTAGCAGTGAGCTGCTATTCCTATGATGTTCTACCATGGATTATGCATAAAATGAAGCTAAGGGAAAACAGTTGAGAGAAATACAAATTGTTCAGTGAGTCAGCAGTACATCTCAGAACCTTTACTGGTACTAAAAGGATACTCCATTTCAGGGAAATATCCTGGGATGAAGTGTGTTGTTTTGCTTGTTTCTTTTTAACGTAGAATCATTGTCCTATTTATCGCTAAATGATCTCTCCACCAAAACACAGTTTGTGCAGATGCACCAATGCTTAAGTAGCAAATCATTGTTTAAGCTGCTGAACTAGTTTTTACACACTCACTGAATAATCTACTTCAGAGGTCCGTGTCTGGCGCAGTGGGATTTTCTACAGTATCGGACAGATGGTTTTAATGTTGTAGCTAATGGGCGCACGATTAGCTAGTTTAAAAATGGGTTTCCAGAAAGACTCCCAATATAAATCAAATGGGCTGTGAGATGATTTGTTGGAGATGAAGAAAAGGAATATTTAAACTTACCTCCTTTCTTCTTCTTTTTTTTCCACATTTGACTCTCAGTTAATGAGGTTAAATTTCTCTTCAGAGGTAATGGCTTTAGCTGAGGGATATGTGCACCAACGTCTGTTATTTATCATTAAAGTCGGTTCAAAAAGAAACTACTAACTGTAATTAAGAACAGAACTTTCGGAGCAGTGTTTTGATTAATTCATATAGCATTAATTTAGTACGTAAATCTATGAAATTGTGGGAAAATATTCTTTTTCAACCATGAGCTGCTTTACATTTAAAAGTTATATGGAGGTAAAAAGTAAGTACCTGAACTTTTAGGAACAGAGCTTTTTTCATAATCCAAAATGACTGTGTAAAATACATGCTCAGAAGTGACAAGCACTTTTTTCAGCTGCTATGAGTCATCCAAGTTTACCTCTAACATCAGTGCTGCACCACCAACAACAACCGGATTTTAAATTTTTTTTTACAGTCTCATTTGTCTTCCTGTTAATGCAGTCAGAGGCTTCTGCTGAATCATCCAGATCCCTGTCATTACAGAGTGGACAGTTATTAGCAGCGGCAGTCAGGGAGCTGTTCGCCCAGCCGAGGGAGGAGAGCTTAGACAGATATGAACCTTTGACCTCCGGCTGTCAGGCAGCGGTCCAATGGATGAGACCTCTGTGATGTCCGGCGGGACCAAACGCCACACATCCTGCAGAGGTATCCTAAGGTTTGACCTCATTGTCCCTCTGAGAGATGCTTAAGGTGCTGTTAACATTTCTTCACTGAGCCTGAAAACCCTGCAGGGTTCCTGTGATGCTGAGTACTCCGACATTTCCCAGAAGCCTTTGAGGCTAAAATAGTGGAGGGATTTGGGGAGCCGGGAAACAGAGATCAGTGAAAGGTCAGTGAGAGTGTAAATGAGAGTATAAGCTGCAGAAATATGAGCTATTTAAACTGCTCATTTCCTATTAGATTTCTTAAAGGAGCAACAAGCGAAAATTAATCATTTCTAGGTTGAAAGAATCAAAAATGTGCAATGTGAAGGTCGAGATGAGTAATTCCAACTGGAACATAGCATGACGTCACACAACGTCTCTCTGTGTTGATATCGAGCCTGATGTTTAGAAGGGTGATCTCCTTCCGCCTGCATGTTCATGCATGTGAAGCTCTGCTTCTTTCATGAACTGAGCGAAGGCCCTCCCTCCCTTCACGTACAGCCAGACGCACCGCGTTGAAGTCAAATGACAGTTGGAAAATGACCGGGAACACATTTCACCATCCAAAGATCCACATTAAATGACAAACAAACCAAGTAAAGCAAGGGACAAAACGAGGATAAACAAGACTAGCACTGAGAGAACGAGAGAAGCTACGATTCGCTCGGATCTCGCTTTCCTTCTCCTGGACCGGTAAGGAATGCAGTGTTACTGCAATGAAAGCTCCTTTCAGACTTGCTCCGGGAAACGATAAAGTTGTTGTTCTTGTCCTTTATAGTGCTTGCATTCAGATATAGTTCTGCTCTTTTACCTTGGAGCCGTAGTGGACAGTGAGGTCTCAATCATCAGCTCACTCATTAGTGAAGCATGTTTAATAGGTTTCTGCATCCACATCCCCGACAATATCGCTTGTTGCCCGTTTAAAAACTAAAACCACTGACTGCAACTTTTATCACCTTGTTATGGCTCAGTGTTCGGTGCTTAGACACTGGGCCACGACATTCACGTAAATGTTACTTTGACATATACCATCCTTCTAAACATAGCTGCAGTCCAGTCTGCTGCCGTGCTCCTTTTCATCATCCCCACTACGACAACTGCTCAGGGTGGCTTGAAGAACACAATAAAGACCTGAAGGCTGACCCGCTCCAGTGTGATTGCGTTTGGTCTGGAAATGTATGATCCATGGAAGCCCTTTTTAAAAACTCAAAGATGTCAAACTGCTGATGCTAGTGTTTTTATGTTGCAGTGTTGAATGCACTACAAACTTTATGGTAATAGCTAAGTGTTTGACCTCATATAGGGCTAAGTCGGTGCTCCGAAGGGGGCTGCCCTCTTCAGAAACCAGACATTGTAACTTTGCATGAGCGGATCAGTCTTCTAGTGTTTCTTTGTTGAATCCGCCGGTGTGAGTTCAAAAAGGCTGTTTTGTCTACATTAGCTTACTAGCATTGCATGTGCAAAGTGATACTCAGCAGGCAGCGTCAGGGATATGAAAGTTCTATGCAGTTTCTCAGCTGATTGGCCTTCTGGGCGATGACGGCTCCAGAACTGCACATAAAATATGTTGCTGAGTCATCAAACCGGTCCAGAAAGTGAAGTTTTAAGGTTGAAAAGTTATATAAAGGGACATATGTAGAAGACAACAATTTTGCAGTTACCTGGAGTGAGTTTTCACCGCACCTGAGACCACTGGATTTTCTTTCTAATGAAAACATGAAAATGTCTGGAAGAATTTTGGTTGCTAACAACCACTGTCCTTTTTACAACTATGTCAGTAATTCTTCCACTCTGTACCTTCAAAGCTTTAAGTGTTTTCAGAGTCAAAGCCCCACATAACACATAGCCTACAGCAAAACAACACTAACAAACACACTCATTTTGTTTCAGAACAAAGGTACGCTCACCTCAGAATATCTAACATTAATAGTAAGTATCTTTATAAATGAGTTTATTGATGCTTATGGTTATTTTTACAAGAGTTCAGGCTTCCACCAAGGCAAAGGGTCAGTTACCTATTGGGCTCCCTAAAGGCCAACCGGCACACCCAATACTCCCTATGTCTTCAACCTTCTTGATCACCGGATCCAAAATATCAACATGATTCAGGTCAAACAATGTCAACTGTGATATCATAGTGTTTTTTGTTTTTTTTTACCAGTTAGCTGTTGAGTTTAAAGCTGTATTGACTACATTTCGCCCACAGTTCCCAACAGTAAAGACAGATATCTGGATCACCCTCCAAAATGTAATCAGTTGTTTCGTTTTCCCGTTTCTGAGATTTCCTGAACATTTCATCAGTCTGTCCATTACTTCTGAGGGTGAAGTTGGAAACAGACAGACAGACAGATGAATGCAGCTGATAACATAACGTCTGTGTCTTGGTGGTAGTAATAATCTCGGATGTTTCAAAGGTTTCTGTGAACCAAATAAATTCCATTTACAAAAAACATGTTATTTGCGCGCCCTCCAGCTACCCCAACCTCCTCCTGCAGACTCTTGTGCAGATGTGTCTGAGCCCAGCCATTTGACACCATGTGTAGACAGCTGTATTCCTAATATAAACGCCATATACCAAACAGAGCCCTGGAATTTGCTGCCGTTATGCTCTTATTTCTCGTACTGTATCAGTGAGAAGGGACAAATCCATTATGGTACAAGATGACTGTATGCTAATCCAAGCTGAAATAAGGCTATGTGTTGCTATGAACCTCACAATGCATCAATATGATACGATATCAAGGGATTACAGAGTTTTAGCGTGTGTTTTTATGAGGGTGAGTCAGAGTTTAATCTGGACATTCAGGATTATGGACGACAGTTTCAGGACAAATAGCTGCTCAGTCCACACAATCATCAGACAGCGGTTTTAGCTGCATTAATCCATGTGGCTCCAGCTGTCATTTGAGTGAGGTCTCATCCATGTTAAGTTGTCAGGACACCATTAGAGCCATATTGATCCTCATTGTTGCCAGGTTCATCCCAGGTTGAGGGGCTAGTAAAAGGCCCTCATAGGCTTTGAGACGCTGCTGAGACGCCTGGAGCCGAAGATTTAACTGCAACTCCTTTTCTAAATATTTACCCTCTTTTAATTAGCATAAAGCCCCATCTCCAGACTTCTTATCTCTCCCTCCCTATGGATTATTTCTCTCTTATCTTTCTTTCTGGGTTATCCTTTTTTTTTCTCTTTCACTTCTTCATGCATCTGATTCTGGCTGAAAGTCTGTTTTTGGAATTTAACCTCTGCTATTCTCGGTTGTTTCTCTGCTTTTTTTCTTTACCTGCATCAGTGAGGTTTCCTTAGCATGACTAACAGCAGCGTGTTTGCTTTTTGTGCCAAAGCACTCAGAGCATACTGACATGAAAATCAGGTGCATTTACCTCAAAATGAAGCTGAATTCCTGTCTTCTCTGACTGCAGCAGAATCTTCCACATGTAAAATCTTTTCCATTCACTTATCTAAATGCGAGACCCTGAAGAAGTTTTGCTGTGCATAGGAACTTTATTATTCTATGTATTGTAAGAATGTGGCCTGTTAGCAAATTCCACATTAAGTTACTAAATCTTGAAAATCCCCAGTGACCGCATTAAAACAAATGAGCTCTGCAGTTTTATGTGGCATTGATCCAAGAACAAAGCTGATTTTCACACACAAAAAGATTGATTTTTTTCTCATTTGAAATTGGATTTTATTATTTTGTTCCTGTCCATTCAAATAGTTGAATAAATAAGAGTTTGTCTCATTAGCTGTGGCCTGCTCATCACAGATGGACGCCCTCCTTTAATACTGGCTTTTTAAGGGCTTATCACAAAGATTTGAGCTTTTAAGCTTTGAGCTGCACTCAAGGGATGGACAAAAGAATGGAGGGAATTAAGAGAAGGAAAACAAGCGAGCAACACAAACAAAACAAGACTGATGAGAAAAAAAGAGATGGGAAAAATATGCAAATGAGATGAACTGACTTAAATAATTATGAGGAAAAAAATTGCAGTGACCTGAACATAAGGAGGAGACTTGCATGAAAAGTAGCAGAAGCAAAAAAAGTACAAAAATGGGATAAGTGTGAGATGGAAGCCTGCCAAAGGAACTAAAAGAATGAGGATCATAAAAGAGAAAAAAAATGGAAATAGGACAAAGAAAAAATGTAGATTAATGGGATCAGGGAGCAGAGAAAGCATCACTGAAGGGTGGCTCGGATAAAATGATCGAGACAAGGATCAATAGATGGAAGTACAGGTCAGGACATTGAAGGATGGATGGATGGATAGATGCAAGAAGGAAGAAAAGATAGAAAGCTGGATAGATAAATGGGAACATTTATCATTCTTTTAGCACAATCTGTTGAAAAATAAGTTCTTAAATATCACTGCGCTGATTTATCTTCCTCTATGTCAGCCTGCTGACTCACTTTCTGTCTCTTCATACGTCCATCTGTTCATCTGCACATCTTCACTTTTAAATCTTTGGATAATTTTCACCACGAAGAATCAAACACATTAGGCGAACTGTCAACAGAGAGAGCCCACGTTCCTCATGGATCATCTTACTTCCTGTTGCGTACTGTCAGGGTAAGATGGCAGACGTCAGGTGCGATAGAGCAAACATCTCCGTGTTATGTCATGTCATGTCTCATCATGAAGCGTTGCTTTGCTTAACATGCTCACAGAATACAGCACCAGGTCATAAAATCTTCATGTTCCTCTCAGCATTTTATTTGTCATCTTTCTTGTTTTGTGAATTATTAAACATTATGTATGAAATCCTCGGTCTGAATACATCACATGCTGCAACATGGCAAGAGCCCTTTGTGGCAGTTTGGAAAAAAAACAGGTCGCTCCTCTACAATTTCTCTCTGATGCGGCGACAACCGCTCCACGGCTTTATGGTGAAAGATTCGCAGCATTTTCCAAAATTGTGAACAGCGGTAGAAAAACTTCATTAGAAATAAATAAGGACACCAGGACTGAAGGGGATACCCAGCCCCATTCATGGGACTGGACTTCAAGTCAAACATTGACTCTTCTGTTTCCTTTGGGAGTTTTTTCTTCTTCATTTTGACTTTCTGCAATGGAGACAATGCATATAGCAAATGAATATAGCCTTAAATTCTGGATTGTAAAATAACTGAGTAACAAAACACAATTTACATATTTTTTTAACATGATTGTTGAAAGCTAATGTCTATTCCAAGGTACCAGTAAGAGATTTGAATTTATTCACAATTTGTGCCTGCTCTCACCTCTTTAAGGTGCAGCTACACTGTTAAACGTACTTGGTTAGGGGTTGAAAAACATTTTTGTTAGATGATAAAAATGCACTAAATATATTGCCCAGATTTTAAATGTTACCATAACAACATATCCTGTTGCTGATGAACTATCAGCTTAGGAAACCCTGCATGAAAGTTAACAAGTGGAAAATCTGCCCTCTGGATTCAAAGCGAAAACAACGATCTTGCCAAGTGGATGAGTTAAGTGAGAATGAGTCGCTGTGTATTATGACAAGCAGAATCTTTAATAAATTATGGTTTCTTGTCTTTACAACACCTCCTGCTATCCAATGTGTATTATGTGTCAGTAACAGCTGTTGGGACTAGCAATAGATAATTACAAAAAATGTGTGACTAGATAATTTGTTTATAAATATAGTGAAATTTCCCAATGGTATGGTTTGAAGATGCTGATTTATATACATGATATTAGATTAGTTTAGAAAGATGCTTTGTTCAATCTCCAGGGTGAAATTGACAAAAGATGCATTGATGGTGGAATCAAACCCAGGGCATATGTTACTAGCAATACAAGCTAATGACCTGTCTTGTTAAATGTTTTTTAGTTTTTAATGAATGCATCCTTTGTATGTAAGCCAATCTTTATGATAAATAGTACTGTGGTATAGTGCCATCCAAAATAATAATAGCAGGAAGGGTAATATTCATGCTCTCTGTCAGTTCAGGAAAATGGCATTGGTTTAAGCCGAGAGAAGATAGTGAATGTGTAACTAGAACAACAATGTGCAGTACAGGCAATGCCGGTTATTTGCATAAAACATTGAATGTACAAGACAATTCAAAGTGCTTCACATATACATTAAAAGCATAACAGTGACATGCAGGAGAAGCATTAAACAGTACATTTAACCAAATTTGAAAGAAGTAAATAAAATTGAATAAAAACAGAAAAAGCAAAAATAGAATAAGACCGAGAAGCAACAGTTTCAGTTTGAGGAAGTAACTGTTATTTTGATTAAAGCAGCATCAAACTGAAAAGTTTTTCTTTTTAACTTTAAAAGCAGCAGAGAGTTTCAGCAGACCTGCAGTTTCCTGGGACATTGTTCCACATGTGATGAGCATAACAGCCTCTTCATGTTCAGTTCTGACTGATACCGATTACCTAAGAGATCTAGATGGTTAGTAACAAACCAGAAGATCCTGAATTTTGGAAATTATTCATTGCAGAACTTTGGAGTTAATTCTTTGTCAAACAGGAAGTCGGTGTAAATATCTGTCTCTCTGTCAGGGGAGATTTGACTTCTTCAAATAAGGAAAAATCTTTTTCAAAATTATGTTAATTTTGTCCCCACACCCGTTTTTTTATTCAGAAATCACTTCTCAAACCTTCAAAAACATCCTTGTGCATCACACAGATGAGGCTAAAGCAATAATCTGAACCACATTTTGAACCAGTCACAACCAGGAAACTTTGAATGAAACTAATGACATTGCTGCTCTAAAATAATACTACAACCCTTAATACACAAATCATTTATAAATTTGCTGAAAATGCTAATGAATTACAAAAAATTGCGCTTGCTGGCTTTCTCTTTACACAACACAATCACAAATTTGATCAAGTTGTGTTTCTCTTTTCATGATTGCATCAGACAGCATCACATTATGTTCCATCATCCCACATAGTCATGTCATGTAAAACCATATGTTGTCGTGTCCCGGAGTTTCACTTCCCATTTTGTTGTGAAATTTATTAATACTCAACAAAATTTTACATCAAGTGAGCAGTCATGTCACCTCTCATGTCGTGCGGTGTCACATTTTATAGAGAAGCATTTTGCTGCATCACTCAGTATTGTGCCTCTAGGGTGAGAGGCATCACATCTTACAATGTGATGTCTCAAACAGTGGCGGATTTAGGAAGTTTGCGGCCCTAGGCGAAGGCTGACATGGGGCCCTTTGTTGGACAACACACATTGAGAGGATTTACCTTTATACAGCTCAAATTTGGACAGCAGAAAAAAGCCGGTTGAGGAGGTACTCAGTGGTGCGGAAATGAGCACACACAAAACAACAGGTAAATTAGTGCCTTAAGATGCCATCATTATGAATTGGCGCTTTACAGATAAAGTTGAACTG
>JAVQJG010025671.1:0-16253 GCA_036024015.1 Craterocephalus amniculus
ATAGTGCACTGGCATTCCGCTGTGGTTTTATTTTAGTGATCAGATTTTAATTAAAAACATAATAAATGTGCGGAATTAAGTAATAACTGTATTATTGATTAGTTTTATGGGGCCCTCAGGGAACTTGGGGCCCTAGGCAACCGCCTAGTTTTGCCTAATGGTAATACCGCCACTGGCTATGCTTCAGCTATGCATAGGTGTGTATATGGTCTGAGTAACTGTTAAAAGATTGTAATGGGTTTCTGATTTGACACAGTCCAATTTATTCACGGGGGAATAATCTTAAATAGCCCCCAAATACTAATTCTAAATGGAAGTCATAAATTAGTCAAATGGGATCACAAGTTAAATGATTCTTGACTTTGAGGATGGCCATTCTCCACACACAGGCTGGCACGCCAAAAATATCCATCCTTGACCCCGGGGGTCAGACTCAGATCACTTTATCTGCTTCTCCCTTCTTTAACACCTCATCATTTAAAAGAGAAAAGTTTTCCTTTCGATGAACCATTTATAGCTTGTCGAGCTCATTTTTCTTTTCACAAATTTAAAAACAAACTATGCTATTTTCAAATTATTTTTGGTTTTGTTGAAGATGTGCTTCATGTTGTTGTTTTGCTCCAGGCTTTTGTGCTGTACGCTCTGTCTGTATCTTTCCCTAAATGTTTTTCTCAACATGAACAAGGCATGATTTCTGTTTTCAGATGATTAAGGTTGATTTTTTTATTTAATATTTTTTGCAAAGGATTCAATTATAAGTAAAACACTTTTTGCTATAATTTTGGTAGATATCCACTCAATTAGGCATTCACTGGTACCATTTAAAGCAAATAAAATCCCTTGATACAGATTGAGAGATCCTCTCACAGTAAAAACATGCAGATATGTATATCTCACTAGATGGCACTGTTTCTTCTTGCCCAAAGCAGACAGTCTTTCAAATGAGGAGCATCCCTGAAAAGGCTTCCATATCTTGAAGGGAATTTTTCAGCCTAGCAAATCTTATGTGAAAACTGGAAGCAGGTTTGATCAATTGTTTGTGAGAAGGTGTGCTTGTGAATGTCTGATTCAGTTTCATCAGATTACGGTGAATGGCCCTTGGAATTAGAGGATTTAAGATAATAGCACTTAGTCTCCATAAAATTGAAGCCGGTGAAAACTCTTACAGGCTGCAAATATTGCATCTTGCATATTCTGCATCTTTGCAGAATCCATAATATTCCCTCACGTAAGTTAAAGGACAACAGGGCTTAAACAGATAGGATGGTGGTGTGGATCAGTGCTCATGTGACAAACAACCTTTTGCTTTGCCTGACATCACAAGAGACTCACAATCTGCATAGCCTGAAGGCATGCAGAGAGAGGGAGAGCAAACAATGCACACCTTGACGCTTCATGGCGCTTTCTCATGTTTGAGTGGTAGACCGCACCTGCTCCACTCATGTGGGGGCACGGAAGGGATAAATAGCAGAATGTTTCCAAGGACATCTCCAAACACGGCTGGTGACTCTTGTTTTCAGAATAGAAAGCATCTGTCAGCTACATTCTCGAGGGTTTCGGGAGATGTATAAGCTGGTCATGTTCACTTGGCTTCATAAGCACTACAGACATCCATTTCCCTTTCCTAGATCCATACCAGCAGCGCGTTGCAGAGCAGGAGGCTTAGAAACTTAAGATATTATTTCTTGGAAAGTTGGGGAAAGTGTTGGTGGATTAGGCTGGTGAGGTTGTGAGGTTTTTGCACTATTGAGCGATGCGAGAACAAATCACATTGTGTTTCGATGTAGTGCTTGCACACTGCATTCTCATCACTCTCTTTACAGGTTTTCACACTGCTTACAAACCACTCTCTCTGCCAGATTCATGCATGTAGACAGGGAAAGCATGCCAACACACAGTTACGCATATGTGCCAAACAAATTATGCTCCAGCTTTGACCTGGGTGCCTCACATGCAGTTCTAAATTGCCCCACACACCATATGTAAATATCCTCTCACAATCACTTAAAGCTGCCTGCAGACTAGATTGCACACGCACCGGTTTACCCATCCACACACACACGCACACCTCTGCACTCCTATGGGATTATCACGCTTGATGCTTCTCAGACTGAATGGCTGGTTTCACACTGACAGAATGGTGATCTCTGTCTTTGTCTACCTCTGAGAAGCACTGAACCTCCCTCCACCCAGCTCTCACACACCAATCCCTTATTTCCCACTCTGTGTATGTAAATCTCTAAATGTTAGTGTACCTCAGGATAGCAGAGCTCAGCAGGCAGACAGAGGCTGAGAGAGAGAGAGAGAGAGAGAGAGAGAGAGAGAGAAAATGAGTATTATGTAAAAGATGCAAAATCAGGTCAGAGAACAGTTTCGTCATTTGGCGCTTTTCATTGGATTTCGGTACAGCACTGCAGACTTGGACTGAAGTTATTGGCAGCTGTTGTCAGATATATAATGTTTATTCAAATGTGTCACTAAAAAAGAAGTGGTTATCAGTCAACTGAAAAATTAACTAAATAAAAAGGTAATTTATAAAGCAAAATGTGAAATAATCATCATGTGTATCCTCAAGTTTTCTTTTAATTTACTTATTTTATGTGACAGTGCCATTTTTAAATGAAAATGTGTGCTTGGGAAGGTTGATTACACAGGGAGTACATTTTGAAGACGTTACTTAAACCACTGTGCACTGAATAATCAATTCATTAATCCTAAAAAGCAACAACAAGCAGATTAAATCGTCATGCAAAAAAACCATTAGCTGCTGCTTTTCTCATCATCTCTCTACAGTATGTAGACATGCACAAACGTTTGGCCACAATTCAGACATCATTTGGGTGTAGGTTCATTGATTCCCTTTATAAGATAAGGAGTGTGACTTTTACAATATTTATGAACATCTGTTACATTCAAGTCCTTGCCAAAAAACTCCTCACAGTGGTGATTCATATTCCTGTATTTAGCGGCATACTGGGAGCTTTTGATCTAAACTTTAACATTCTTGCATCGACACAGAAATGAGAAGTAGAACAGAATCTGTGGTGGATTGGAAGTGACAGAAAAATTTAACTTTGAATTCAGTTGTTGAGCACCTGCAACCCCTTTTCCCTCCTTTATAAGTATTTGTGGCTGATTCAAGGGAGCAAAACTTCAAGACAGTTATGCTACATACAGTGTCAGGTGATGGATATACTGTAACAGCATGCTCAATGTCCATGTCATACAGTGAGATGTTGAAAACTGTGTTAATCTGTTGCAAAATGAAAGCTTGCTGCTATATTTAGAAACAGATACCAGACAGGACAAACTGGTCATTGCAGTGTAGTTTAGCTATGAAATGCATTACCGTGTGATAAGGTAGTACTATTAGAAGTAAAAGGAAAAAGATTCTCACTGATTGACCATTTTACAATGCTAATGTAAGACTGCAACATGGGAAATGCCACTCAATTGAGTCCAGCTGTTGTATAGTTTAGCTAATGCAGATCGTGCTGCAATTCCTCCTGTGCTTCTTTTTTCTTTTATTTACATTCGTTCTGGGTCATGTGAAGGATAATCAATAAGTCACATGCTGCTGTCACACATTAAAAGCAGGTAAATAACTGCTTTTTGACATTAATCTAAACTCATTGCCTGACCTGGGCAACAACTATTTAGCACTGTTCTTTTTACTAGCGAGCTAAAATGAGTATGGAGCACAACTCTGTAGTGTCGCCCATTGCCCTACAGGAAAGCAACAAATCACAGTGCAGTAGAGCTTCTTGTTCCTTCGGCTAATCTGATCTAGCAATAGAACCTCTACAAGTAAACACACAATCATCCTTTAAATAATTTCCATTCAGCAAAGAAACAAAAGTTGTCCATCTAAAAACACCTCTCACATAAATCTGAGATGAAAAACAAAGGAGCTTGTAAAGGGCATCAAGTTAGATTTCTGTTTTGTTTTGCTTCAGCATGTCTAAGGTGTTTGTCTTCTGTGCGATCTGATTGTTGTTACAGCTAAACATTCCAGTACCTTAAAGCATCTTGGCATGATTTCACCTTGGGAATGCCTTTCTTATTGAAAAAGTGTGACTTCAAGCATTCCTCTTACTCTCCAGCACATACAGTATTTATGTTGGTGGGATGGGGCAGAACTCTGTTTATGGCGCTGTAAAGTCTTTTTGGCCGAAGCCCTTGCTACCCACAGTGTGTCTTTCCACTGTAAAGCAAGGCTGTGCCCTTGGAAAGAACTATAAATAATGGCCAGTGAATATGTGTATGAATGTGTGCGAACCTTGTCATATAAGTTAAGGTTAGATAACAGGGCCTCAGGTTTTAGCAGCTATTTTATGGTTTCAAGCACAAAACCACTTGGCCTTGCAGGGTTGCTTGCATACGGAAGCAAGCGCTTCTAAAGTGTCTCGTCTTATTGATGTAACATGGACTTCTATCCAACACCAATCACCTCTTCCTCTGTGTGTATCATGTTTAGAGTACAGTGATGCATTAAAGTGCTACTCAATCCAAAGCCTGTATTTTCAACTTTTTTTAAAGAAAGCTGATCTGGATTCTAGTTGTGATCAGTCTCAATGGCAATATGTGGCTACTTTTCAAACCTTTTAAAGGTTGATGAAGTCCCCCCCCACATACACACACACAACATGCAGTATATGCTTGGTGTGTTCCAAATGCTAAAATTAAATCCCTAGCCATCGTCATTTTTCCCCCTCAGAGTTCACGGGATAATTATTGTTCAGATCATACTGCGCTTACAGATGGACAGTAAGAGACCACATTATGCTTCAGGGAAGACTGGGGTCATTTCTATGGAAATTTTGATATTTATTTTCTGACCACCATAATTACTATCCATTATAACTTAAATAGTTGCCATTCTGTGCAGTAACAGCCACCTTTCAGACCTGGAGGTTATTTGACACCTCTGGTCATTTGAATGCTTCTGGATGGATTATTACTTATAGAAGCACTAAGATAATTAATTGTTAAGGTTTTTTCCTGAAAGCATTCACACATTCCCTTTGTGACTCATTGAGGCTTAAAGGACCCTGAAGAAATTTGAATACTGTGGTAAATATAAATGCTATCATAAGTGTATATTTTTACTTTTGTCTACCTCAACTTTTTAGATTTCCATGGGTCTTATGTTTCTTGTTCTAGTTTTAGCAATTTAACTTCTTTTAGCTAATTCCACCTTGTCCGTTGAGCCCTTTACATTCAAAGCAATGTGTGTTATTAAAGTCAGGCTAATATTGATTTACCTAAATAAACATATAAACAGAAAGTTGACAGTAGCTATAACTATAACTATAACAGCCAAGCATATTTGTAAAATATTCTTTTTATGCAGTGTCCATGTCCACTACAGTACACTATTTAAAGGCTGTTTTCTAGTAGATTTGGAAAATGACTGAAGAACAAATAAAATTTCATTTCTGCCTCATTGTTAAGCAGGGAAGGAACATGATGCAGCTATGTTTTAATCAAATATGAATATGACAGAATGCCATCTTCTTAATATTTTTATAAGATAGCTCAAAATGAATAAAACAAAAAAGTATCACAGTGCATGTCTGTAAAAGGATTGTATTTGAAAAAAAAGTGGTATGCACTGTTTTTTAATAATTCTTGCATCAGAGCGATAATTTGTGAACCGCCGCAGTTTCATGTCAGCACACCCACACAGTTGCAGCTTGGAGTAAATATCGTCGGATTATTTTTGAAAACATTCAGGATTTTTTCCTGAAGTCTACAAATTTCTCCTACCCACATCTTTGTGTAACCTTGTGATGTTGTCTAGCAAGACAAAGGCAAAAGATCTGAACAAAGATCATGGGAATGTTTTTTTTTCCATACATCTTGCGCTCTCAGTTTTAATATATTTCACTCATCCATGAAAAGTTATGGTTAGTTTTTTTTCCCTTATTCTGCACTTTTTTTTAGTAGTGCACCAAAGGTTTTTGTTATTTCTCACATGTGATCCTCCCATCTCATTCCCTGTGCATAGGTCCTCTCCTAAAGGAATAATTACTTTTAAATGCAACATAAAAATATTATATTTGAAAGAGAAAAATCTATTTGACTTTGAGCCGGACATGTTGATACTGCATCACATACAATAATAATGGATTAATGTCAAAATGTAAAAGTTTTTTCTCATGAGACAGGATGGTCTCCTGCTTGACTCATTTGGACTCATCCTCCAATACACAGTGGAACACAAAACAGCAGAAAGACTTTGCTGCTGTCACACAGTGTTTGTGTCTCTAAGATAGCATTTCAGGTTAATGACTACTCATAGCTCGCCAGCCTCAGAGTGCACACTGGAGGCACCGTGTCAGAGAGCATTTCAGTGTGTGAGTATGACAGCCCGGAGAGAGACAGAGCAGTAAGAGGGGGTAAATGAAATGAAAGAAAACATGTGGCATCCTGGTAATGTCAAACACACAAACAAGTAACTGTCAGAAGGATTAATTGGACTACACACCAGCACAAGCAGATTGTCATAAATGTGGGTGTCTGCGTGCGTGCAGACGAACTTCCTGTGATGTGCGAGAAAACTAACAGCAGACATTATCAATCCAAACTGTGTGTCTTTGAATATGTGTGCATGAGCGTGTGTTACAGTGTTCCCGTGTAATGTACGTGGGGCTTGCCGCAAGCAGTCGGTTTCAGGTTGGTCTCATTACCAAGGTAATTCCTCTGGAGCAACAGCTCCGTAATGGCAGGAGATGGTAATGATCCTTTAATAGTCCTCCTCATTGCCCATTGGCCAGATCCTAAAGCTAAAGGTTTGCCTACTGTGCTCCCACTGAGCCAAGAAGATGAATAGACAACTAACCATCATTATATGTGCCATAGAAATCCAACCTGAACATCCTTAATCTGCTTCTTTATTCTCATTTTATAACATATATAGCTAGCTTTTTCTTTCACTCCCTGCTTGTTCTTGACTTGCCGTGAAGTAGTTTTCTTTAATCTACATTTGAAAAAATATCCCTCTCTTTCTTAAGGATCCCTTTGAAATAATAAACAATGACTTAATATAATCTGAAAAATTAGAGTAACCAAGCCACACCAGCATCTCAAAATGACACATGACTAAGATGCTAATGATATGTGTGGAGTTAATGAGTAGCCTTTATTTTCTTGGCAAACACACACGAGCATGTATGAGTGCGTGGGAATAAGTCACAAAAAGGCTTACTACACTGATAAGGCTTTTATCATCACTCTTCAGAGCATCACAGAAAAAAACAATGGTGAATGTGGATTTCTAATTGTGTGTGTGGAAGGCATGTGTGTGTCCAAGACCCCTGCCATCTGAAGTGAGAAAACTGAGGAAAGGCCACAATTCCAACACTAATCTCCTCCACATATGGTTGGGTTTCTCCCAAATCTTTGATGAGATTTATAGGGATTAGCTTGTTCTCAAAAATACTCAAAGTGTGGAAAAATGGCTGTCTGAAGGGTCCTTGTATCTCGGAGCCATTGGTGCTGTTGACATCAGCAAAGGAAAGACGATCAGTGTGTGAGAATACAGTAGTTTGCTTAGTCCAAAATTCAAGGGATCGGTGAAAAATAAATCATCCCACACACCAAACCCATGTGAGTTGATGTTGATACAGTATGGTTGTTGTTCCCTGCGTGGCTGTGCAGTGATCCTTTCACTAAAACTTCATTGCTCCTTTCTTAGTTTTCTCTCTTGTAGCATTTCTGAATTTGTACACACTCGCTTCCCTCGACTCATGGAGCTATTCGCAAATTCGCAGCCCTCCTCCACCCCGGGCTCCTCCAGCAGGCATTCCCATCCTTCTTCTCTGTAGCCTTCCGCCACCACCAGGTCCAGACACCCGGGGGGGAATGCTTGTCGTGTGAATGGCATCCTCCCTCTGGCAGATGACTGAACATCGGGGTCTATTCGCCAAATCACATTTCTTTTATACATTCAATAAATGTTACTCATCACATTATTGGTCTCTCCTGATTGAACTCTCTTTATGCCTTCCTCCCCACCATCGGCTTTGCAAGCAGTGAGGACGTGCATTTAACAAAATAAGCCATCTTTGCTTTTCAGCCTTCATTTTAATAGCTGCTTCATCTAGCTGCTGTTTTGTTGCAGCATACTGCTGGATTTCCATTAGGTGTTCTTGTAGTTTTTTCCTTCAGTTTGGCATTTTTGGAGTCAAGATGTTCTTTAAAACATCTGGCTTTGAACAAATTCTGTGTCACAAGGTAGGAGGAGGAGAAAGTAATCGAGAAGGCACAAATTAGACAAGATGAGCCTTCTGCCTCACTCTTCTTTGCATCAGCATATTCATTTAAATAATTCTACCCAAATCCAGGCTAGTCTTTAATCACATGTCAGCACGTCCTTCCGATCAGTGCACAACACATTATCATAATCATCACTATCCTCCGACCTGCAACATTTTCAGATATATTTTATTTTCTTACTCAACACGAAGCCTTTTGATATTTTCTATTAGATATCAGTGGCAGACTGAGACAAAAATTCAGGCCTGCTTTTTGGCTCAGTCCAACCCATTCACGATCATGCTCACCATAAATCTCTGCTCTCTCTAAAATGTGAGTATCAACCATGCAACTGCTTAAAATCATGCAGTGATTTGCCAGGAATTGGTGAGAATGGACATAATTAAAACTTCCAAACAGTATAATTTGTTAATAAGATAAAAAGCTGTGCTCCAGCACAATAATGGCCCTTAGAAAAGCATTCATCATACTGTGTGTTTGAGAAAGAAAGGAAATAGAAGGGACATGGGAAATGATGGCTCAGATGAAAACTGTTTCAGGACAAAGTGTAGAAATTGTGTTTCTCTTCTCCTCTGGAGATGATATCTCAACCAGGGTTTAACTAAAGATTGAATGGAGAACTGCTATTAATTTATCTGTTTAAACATAATGATGCAGGATTTGTAAAAGAATAAACATGTATGTCCATTTTTTAATGCTAGCCAGATATACATCAGATATGTGTTGGACACATGGAGCATTTACTTTATTTGGGACTGAAAACAGATGCTGACATGGGTCACTTCTTTTATTTTCTGGTGACGTAGAGGTGCACCCCATACAGGCCATACAGGCTTACATCATGAAATCCATAACCGTGTTTTATCCAGTGGGGATGTTTTGAGTCCTGCTTGACAAAAAAAGCCCAATTTTTAAAATATATTTAAAAAATACTAATTTTAGGATGAGTTTTGGTGGTTTTCATTACTAGTAAGTGATTTTATGGAGTTTACAGCTCAAAAAACACATTT
Source organism: Craterocephalus amniculus (assembly GCA_036024015.1). Lineage (NCBI taxonomy): Eukaryota > Metazoa > Chordata > Actinopteri > Atheriniformes > Atherinidae > Craterocephalus > Craterocephalus amniculus. The sequence continues at coordinate 9,291 of JAVQJG010025671.1, forward strand.
CAGGGCGGACAGTGATGACTGCAGTACAGATAGCCATTTAAAAATTGTGGACATGAGTCTATGAAACTGTTTAAGTTGTTACCTATCCAAAACTTTGAAACAAAGCCGGTGTAATTTTTAGGCTCAGAGGGCTTTACTTCACAGTTATTTGTCCACAAACCAAAATAGAAACAGTGACAGAAAAATGGCATCTGCTTTCTGTGCGGCCCACGGCAACAAGATCCATTGTAGATGGCTCATTCTAAGAGAATGACATTACAGGCATTTTAATAAAGCCATTTGATACCAGTGGAAATAGAGGTTTTAATAATGTAATACATTTTTCAGTAACTGACTGATTTTGTCACTCACTGCACTATTAATATTAACATACTTTCAATGAAAATAATTTGAGATTTTAATAATGAGAAAAAGGTTTGAATGAATTTGGACACATACTGTCATCTGATGTGTTTGAAAAATGTTCTTCTAAATATTTTGAATCTAAAAAATGTTTACAAAAAAATGTTGATAAATTTGGCACATTGTATTTTACCTCTGATTCCAACCAAAAAGAACTCTGCATTGGTCAGGTGGTACATCGCAGAAAAAGTTGAAGAAAAGCTATAGATCATACGTATGAAGTGTTTGAAAAATCAGCCTAATCTTTCCCATGGCAACTGAGCAACTTCTTCTGAGCAACTTGTCTTCTGATGAGGAATATGTCCAATGATCATAAACTTGTGGGATAGGTTCAGCTGTGTGTAATGGTTTTTAATAGCTCTGACACCATCTATGGGTTTTTATCAAATGCTCATGAACTATTTGCTTTTCGTTTTTCCTTTCAGGTCTGCCATGGCCGTTTTCTCTGATTACAATTAAAAGCCTCCATTATGCTTTCACTGAGTCCTCTTTCCCTTTTTTCTCATTCCAAAACTGACAAATAAAACACATTCACTTTGCTCCATTTCTCTTATCATTTTCTCAATATCAGATTTGGTAGAACTGAGACAGCCATGGATGTGGAAGGGGGTGAGCATTATCTGTAGGGCCTGTGGGTCTCACTCAGAAAAATAAGCACCAGGTGACAATTTTGTGTGTTCAGTGATTTCAAGTGCTTAAAGCTCTTAGGCATTTTGTTTTGTTTTCAAATATTCATTCTCCTGTGAATCCACATTCTCATAAAATTGCCTCTACTCAGTAAACAGACATAAAGGCATGAATAACTCCTTTGTCTTGTTTTAAGTAGTATGTATATTCTCTTCAAATCTTCACAGGACTCATTCATGGTAGTAGAAAAATAATTTATTACAAGTATGTCTGACAGTAAGCATTACTTCAGATGAAGTTTTGGACAAAAGTAGAACAACCTACAGTCTCTCTCTGCCGTTTTTTGCACCATCTGGACACAAATAAGCAAGATTATGTTGTTTAATCTTATACACATTTGGTAAGGCAGCCAAAGCAAACCATGTACACTTGAGTAAGTGTCGTAACTGTGACACCCAAACCCTGTCAAGATGGAAGCAAATCTGATTGAAAATGTTTTAAGGATATTAAAGCTTTAACAGTTGTCATTAATGAAATTGAGCAAATTTTGTGTGTGAACCTCCCTATTCTGCCTGAACATATTAAGGAGAGGAGGATGCTTTTTGTTACTCCTGACGAACACCTATAGCATGAAATCAACTCACCAACGATTCAGTGAGATGTCTGTGCTCACAGTTTGTAAATGTTGTCAGTGTTGAAGAAAATCAATGTTTTCTGTTGAAATGATAAACAATTCAACGTATATATTTTGTAGCCATTTATATTCATCTTTGAATTTTGAAAAAAAAGCTTTATCAGGGAACCCAATCTAAGCATTGAAATGGGAAACATGAACTCCATTCATGGCTTGGTAGGTCAGGTAAAAATCAAACTTGTACATGCTCGTAGGTTCACAATTAGCAAGCAAACCATGTGTTGCCCCTCTTTTCATCTTGAGAAAATAATGACTATTGCATGCTCAATTTAGCCTTTGAACCTACACACGGTTGTATTGGCAAATCCACACAGTTTTGTGCATCTGGTCCCAGTTGTCTAGCTTTTGTAGCACCGGCTATAGATACAGCTGGCTTGCTAACAAGATAAAACAGCACAAAATCACCATGGCAATGCTGCCCCAGGCAAGGATGAAGCAGTGATGGAATTCAAATCTTATCAGTCCTCTCCATAGGAGATACAGTGCATATAGGGTACGCAGGTAGGTTAGGCAAAGTGATTTGTCAGGGACAACATCTCCTGGAAGCAGATTTGTTTGAGGGTGTCAATGTGCAATCTGTTGCACATTTCTCTCTTTCCATGTGTGAGGGTGTGTGTGTTTGGAAAGCTCAGCAGTCTGCCCTTTCACCATACTTGCTTGGCAGCTTCTCTTCTCTTTTAATTAGAGGAAAAGCATCCACGACAAGAGTCACGACTGACCGTGTGAGAGTGGAACAGAGAGGGGTATTTGCATTGCATGAGTAAATCTGGCCCATCCAGCTGGAGGGAATGGAATAACCCTGTAAGATGGTTTTTTAACCCCATTCTCAAGTGAAGCAAATGAAAGAATACAGCTCTGCACCTCACCTGTATATCCAGCGCAGACTGGATTTACCTTTATGCCCTGTTGCTACACATACTCCAAATAACCTTACAGGTAAAGTTGTAGCTTTTAAATAAAGAGTTTTCTTGCCTATATATAAAAGCAAAGAGCATTCCAAGGAGAACATCATCCTTGCTGAAAAATTAATGATGGGCCCCTGAGTAGAACTTTTTTAGGTAAAAGTTGAGGTAAAACATTGAGGCGACCTGTTTACTGCAGAGTTTGATTGCCTGCTCCAAAATTTATGTGCATGTTGTTAAGCTACGTGTGGTAGCTTTTTCCTTGATCTAAGATTCTGAAACCGTCCACTCTACTGAGCTGAGATATTGATCTGCAGGCCCAGACTGGCTCACAGGACAATTCCTGGTGGCCTGGCCCGAGAGCGGCCTGACTGTCAAAAACAAACAAAATAAATTTGGTTTGTTCTGATTTGTTTGCTTGGAACTGACACCTGTTCACAGGCAAAATAATTTGTGCTCATCAGTTGTCTCTAATAGTGGCGATCAGTTAAAATGACGGTAATAGATATATATTTAAAAAAAAAAAAACATCAATTTGATGAGCAAAGCGTGCAGGGCTGAATAAGCTGAGAGAGAAAAAATGTCTCAAAATGGACTTGGCATAAAACTTAAAGGGAGGAAGACAGTTGAGGACGAGAAGGGGAAGGGTTGTCCCTGTCCAACTCTGAGCCAGTTTTATTGGTCCAGGTTAAAAGCTGAAATGGAACCTTTTTGACTTGTTAATTGTTTCTACGGTAGAAAATGTTCGGTGAGTCCTGCTGGACCAAACATACCTCCTGATTGGACTGCTGCATGGAGGAGTTTGAAAATAAGTTGACCTTTTCATTTTCTAATGTAAGCAAATATTAATGTAACACATTATATTGATGGTAAACTGGCATGTACATTTTCTTCAGACGAAAAGACCCAAAAATGTTTTAGATTAACTTAGTATGATATGACGAATGGAGTCCTGTTGTAACTGTTGTATCAAATCTTTTGATGAGAGTAGGAGAGAGAAAAGCTCTGGACTGGTGGCTTGTGTGTGAATGTTGGTCTATATATAAAACTGAGCTCTGACTTAGCCTGTGTGCGTGCAATATATGTGTTGCGTTGGCCTGGGTGAGTGTAAGACTCCTGGTCTGAGCTTTTTCTCCTCCGGCCCTGTTGATCTGGCTTTGTGACATTTAAGTAATATTCTGCTTGTGCAGTGGTGTACAGTAAGCTCTTCAGCAGTTTATATTCTATTGTGCATGATATTTTTATTTGTATTTGTACATTTTTACAATACAGCAAGATAATTCATAGGTTTCCTGTTGACCAACAAGTACTGAACCCCACAAGCATGCTTTTTATGTTTGCTCATAAACATAATCACTAACAAAATGCTGGAAATAAGATTTTGCCTCTGTCATTCCTGTTAATAATATGCAAAGTTTCACATTATTGACCAAAGAATAAACTGGATACTAAGTCTAGTATCTTATTGCAGTAATATCATACTCTTCAATCATTTTACAAGTAACTTTAATAAGGACTTGGTATAATTTGGACGAAATTTACAGCAGATGCTGTGTAGTAGAGGATGATCTAATTCCTACATAACAAATTTGTCATTAATATTACGGAAGTTTATGCTCTAACAGCACTCTTCATCACTTCATGGATAAATGCACATAGTTATTCATCATCACTGGGTTTTAAGCTGACAGTTGGGTAAGTTTTCATCTTAAATATTGCCTTCATTTATCAGATCCTGAGATAAACTATTCTAGCATAGTCCCACTTCTGTTTTCCTTGGTGGCTTATCTACAGCATCAGCACAGCACTATATTTGCTCCTTGATGTTCTAAAAGAAACAGACAGGAGTTGTTGTCAAAGCGTTGGCATCATTATCAGTGGAATAATTATTGTGCCCGGTGAGCTAGGCTGCTCTTTAGGAGCACTGGAACCACTGGTCTGTGGTTCATTTGTTCACCCTGCCGTCGTTTCATTACTGTTTAGAAATTTTTGTTTCTCTAAAGCTCATGCCATTTTTCTATACAGTACATCTCTCATTTCCTGTCTTTCGCTGTTCAATCCTAAATAGTCCTACATTTTCTCCAGTCTTCTGCAATCTCTCTCAGTATGTCATCTAGTCTGAAGAATTAAGACCCTCCTTGTCACTCTCCCTCTGTCTTTTATAGTCTCCTTCTTTCTTTGCTCCCCATCGTCCCCTTTCATTGTCTGCCACATACTCCATAGGTCTTTGTGTTTCAGGTGTAAAAATTGGATGACATGTAGGGAGTTGTGGATTATAGTGAATGTCAATCACCTCCTTTTTTATCCTCTCTCCTTCAGGCAATGCTCCCTGGTGGCTTTACTTACCTGCAGGGATTTTCCATTTTTCTCCCGGTCTCCTTTTTGTCTTCTTGTCTCTCATCCACAAGCATGTTCCCATACAGAGGACCATGTGCTAATTGTGTTCCTCAAGTAACTTTAGCCCACATGCCAAGTCAATTTCTGACTCACTCTTAGTCTTTTTTTTCGACTTTATCCTTCTTTCACTCATCCCAGAATCCAGATCTAATTTGCTTTTCCTTTTGTCTCAGTCTTTGCCTGTCTAAACTTCCCTCCTTCTTCACTTCTTACCTTGTTATATCAGAGACCTGCGGAAACAAGAGTAGAGTCACTCCTCCTTTTATGTGATAAAATCACATAGCTGTGACAGAAGCCAAAGCCACTAAGCCTTTGAAAAGGAAAACAGCTTTGAGGAAGAAAGCGATTGGCACTTTGAGTTGAAAGAAAAGCAGCAAAGAAAAGACAAGCATCGTTTTTTTTTTATCTCAAAGGGGGTAGACTACAGGAATGGCGAATCCCATAAACTGACCTCTAAACGGCTACCAATTTCATTAGAGGAAGACAGTGCTGATTCAATGGCAGGAAGGAGTGATCTTGTTAAACAGAGCTTGGACCCCTTTCTTTCATGTCAAAGCGCAGACTCAGGCAGATTTTTATACAATAATGTGTCACTAGGGCATCTCAGTTTAGAACAAGTTGAATGAAGTGTCTGTGAGTGTGTTAAGACTCAATATCAATCATGGCCAAGAAATTCAGTTCTTTGCCTTTGAAATTAGAGTAGCGGTACATACCACTAAGATGTGCTGACCTTCTCATAATGGAGAGGAAACTCCACATAGACTGCAAATAAGAGGAAACTGATCTTAGGTTGAATTTCAGTGAAAGAAGGACTGGCATACTTTTAATTAAATATGGCTGTTCTAATCAACCCTTATTGATCTTAAATGAATCCAATTGGACATAAAATTTCAATCTGAACACATGTCATAAATGTACTTTTGTTTATGTAACCTCCCCCCGCCTCTGTTGCTTGGTTAAGCGAGGGTTGTCGAGTAAGGCAGGGGGGATGGCTTCTAGAACTAGGTTCTATGAGGAGATTGGCTCAAGGCTATCTGCTTAGTCACAGTGATAACCCTGTAGTGACCACCCCAATAATACACGCAGAACGGAAATTGAGGAAATTAGATGTTGAAATGTATTGCAACATATGCACTTTTAGCAGAAAAATAGAGCTACACAGTATGGGAGGCAACAATCCTGTCACCTTTACAGATTTCAGTTCAAATAATTTAACAGAAAAACCTGAGATCTCAGAAAACCAATTAAAAGAAAATAAACAATGTAGTAACCCAAAACTGAGTGCACTTAGACTGTCCTACCATCCTTCCTCACAGTACTGTCCGGGGACCTAGATGCAGCTGGGATGGATGATGGTGTTGTGGAGGGGACTTTTGATGAAGGGGGAATGGGGGAAGACGTGAAGATGCTGATAGACCAGGGATGAGGATGGTGGTGAAGAACCAGACTGCAGCTCCCACGAAGATTCTCACCAAGGAAAAAACCAGCCTGCACAAACGCGCAGGAATTTACTTATCCAGTCCATGATGAATTTAACTTTACACACAATTTTCTTAATAACTAATGTAGTCAATATAAACATGAAATAACGTAACATTCTGTATTAAACCAGGTTGTACTTTGGTTTGTTTCTTTTTACAAAACACTAATTTATTATTTATTGCATTTAACAGTCTAGCACTGTAAGTAGCATAAGCACAGAAATATAGCCGCACCATGCAAAACTGAACTCTACACACTGGCTGAGCACGTGTTGCATTTAGCAGGCCAGCACAATCGGCCACAGGTATTTACACACAGTAAACCAACAACACAAACCACTCATGGACACTGTAACAATCCTCTCAGTTATCTTGGTTCACATTTTATCCTGACTGGTTTTGACATAACATAATACATTTCGTTACAGGTTTCTTTTTAGCAATGCTCGACAGTTTGCTA
>JAVQJG010025676.1:0-15148 GCA_036024015.1 Craterocephalus amniculus
TGTGACTTAACTTCAAAGATTAAATGTACATGGTATGAAAATCAAATCAATATATTTCAGCTTTTATTTGTTTAGCTTTTATTTGTTTAGATTTTGCTGATTAGGATTTGCAGCTTCAAAAAACCTCAAATAAAAAAAACTCAGAAAATTTGAATATTGCTTATAATTTAAAAAAGGATTGCAAATACAAAAATATCACATCTCAGAGTAAAATCTTGCATTTGTACTTAGTATATAAAATGTATTAGTTTCACCTCTTATGTTGAATTGCCTGAATAAAACAACTTTTCCAGCACATTCTAATTTTCCAGTTAGTGTATGTAAGCATGTTGATGATGATCTAGTGTATTCAGGACATTAAGAGTATTTAAATGTTCATCTCATGAAGCAATACATGCTGAAAGGTGCAGAGGGGCTGCGGTCATTCACCTGAGTTGAAAGAAGACATCTTCATCTACAAAGCCAAACGTATCATGTAGCTTATTGACGACACCCGTGAAGACCCGTTGCTTCTGTGGCTGTGTCTGCTGTTGGTGGCTTGAACGTGGTGTTGGATATGACACGGTTATCTGCGCTGTCTGCTGAGGGTTGGACAAGCTCAAGCTTGTGGGCAAGGCGACGGGGGGCTGAGGATCAGATACAGAGATTATAAACACTATAATCAAATAGATCATCTGGCTATATGTTGAAACAAAACTGGAAAAAGCATTTACATACTGCAAAAAAAATGCAAAGAGAGACTTTCTGACTAACTTCTTTGACAAACTTTTCTTGAATAAGTAAACATGAAAAACTTTAAAAAGTGGAAATAATTTAAAATAAAAATTTCAGTAACAGGATTGATCTCAGTATTTGCTGCAGGGATTTTTTTGTCTCCATGTTTATGTACATTACCTGAGAGATCAGTGCCTGTTGAGGCTGAGGAAGCTGTGGAATAAGAGAAAATGCCAAGAGTGACTATTTGCTTCACTATAATACTGAATTGTCCAATTCTGTGACATAGAAACATGCTGCTTATTAAGTATTCTGTTTAAACATATTGATATATTAAACATATAATAAACATATTGATATATTAAACATATAATAAACATGTTAACTTATTAAGCATATATCAAAAATAGATTTTTAAAAATCCTGGAGTAAAACTCATCTTAATTAAAAGTAATTTGATATGATACCACTCAGACAAACCAAACTAAGAAGGTAAGCTGTGACACCTCCTATTTTTCTGACTTTCTTTTTCAAACCGTGACATTTCTCCAACACATTTTACAACATTAGTAGGAGTATGGGCATATCCACAAGGGAGGTGTGACACAAATGCCAGCTGTTCACCTGATGAGGTACATTGTACAGTTGCTGTTGTGGGGGTTGTTGGGGAGGTTGCTGCTGTTGCTGTTGTTGCTGCTGCTGCTGCTGCTGCTGCTGCTGCTGCTGATACTGCTGGAGTGCCGAATTGATCTGGGACTATAGACATTGACACAACATGAAGGTTTCAGATGTCACACCTGACTGGGATAAGATGCCAGATCGCTGCACTTAGGACTACTTGAATGTCACTGACCTGCTGTAGAGCTGCTGCAGCAGCTGCTGCAGCCTGCTGGTGCAAAGCAGCAGTTTGCTGAGACAGCTGATAGTTTGCTGCAGACTGATTGCTGAGAGAGGCTGCAGCCAAGGCAGACTGCTGAGAGTAAACAGAGGGAGATGCTCCCAGAAGAGATGGCTGCTGCACCCCAAGAGCTGAAAGGGGAAAAAGCACAGTGACAGATTCAGTATATGTAGAATAATACTGAAAAAAAAGATTGCATGGAATAAGAAAGTTGAAACTCTTAATAACTACCAAAGAACAAAGGTTTTTGTTTGTATTATCTAGTCACAAGTAAAGGAGGAAACGGTCTTAATCCTCTGGTCTGCTATACTCACAGTGAAGGCTGTTGAGGTCAAGAGACTGTCCTGAGTGACCTGGCTGAGACACCGCTGTGGCAGCAAACTGAGTCGCCCATGGCGGATTCTTCTGTCCCCCAAACTGGGCCATGACTCATTCAGGTTAAGGGCAGTCTCTTACCGGCCAATGTTGTTACTAGAAACATAAACAAATAAAACCAAAGGTGTGCAATTCTGTGAACCAAGGTGTGTCCCTTTAGCTTCTGACTTTCTAGAATTTACTCTGACAAAAAGGGAAGGCATGAGTGGAAGAAATCACAGAAGCACTGAAATGTGATGCATCACGTATAATCACTCCACAATAAATTTATAGACAACACTTCTTTATCTTTAAGGAGACCACTATGACTGGGGTATTGCCATGCAACTTGACATGAGTTTTTTTTGTTAAAATAACTTTGTTTGCCCCAGTCATTCTCTACCAGTAGTGCTCGTCTCATTCTAATTTATTTCTAATAAAAAATACATGAAAAATAATAATTAGGTACATTTATAACACTGTGCCTGGGGTTCATGGTAACGGTTCAAACGGATATTTATATACACATGTTGTAAACAGCTTTATTTTTTTTTAGAAAGAATAAACTAATACATGTTTTAATTCGTACGTACTATAGTCACCAAACAAGATTTTATATTTAACTGAGGCCAAATTGAACAAACCAAGTTCATTCCGTTATATGACAGCAATTTGACGCCATTTAGTAATTAAAGAATTGATTGGTACGAGTAATTCGATAAAGTGAATACCAATTTGTAAGCCCGTTTCTATTTTTATCACGGTTATTTACAAAGCTGTATTGATAACCAACTGCTGAAACAGCGGTGAAGTCGACGGCTAGTCTGTCTTACATTAGCCCTTGTGGACATCCGACTAGTGCTAACAGTTTAGCCAGCTCACATATAAATTTGTGAGGCAACACGATCTCATTATTGCGGTTAAGAACAGCTAGCTCAACTTTTTCTGGTATAATATTTTGGCTTCTTCTGCTTTACACTAAGGTGCATTTATATTCAATTATTTTGGATCCTTAAATACAATCGTTGCAGTGCTGCTGAAAAACAGATGGAAAGATTGGCAACACCTAGCGTGTTTTTTGGTTGTTTTTTTTCTTTTAGATCGTTAGCTTTGTTGCTAGATTAGCCTCGTGCTATTTTGCTATCGATAGCGAGGCCCGAGTACACGTTCGTGGCTTTGGCATTTAGCAGTAAATGACCAAGGTATATAATACTCAAAACTTTGCATTCACCAATGGTAACATCTTCTTTTTATGCTGCATTAATTGCATGTCAAATTTGTAGCAAATACTTTTTCACAACATCCGTATTAAGGTTTAATTAGAACATTGTCAACACTGCTTACCTCTGTCTCTGCACCGGCCTATTGTAGATGTATAATGCGCATGCGCACAGTGGCAAATCCAATCCATGCGGTCAAGTGAATCTTTGTTCTCTGTCCGGTGTTTAGATGTATTTTGGCCTGTGTCTCAATGAAATTAGATAAATAAAATAAATTATAACACTTTATATATTAAGTAGTATAAATCGCTATATTTATGTATTAATGCCCTTACAGAATAAACTAAAGGACCACGTGATGGAATAAAAAGATAAATTTCGGTTTCAGACTTATCCAGTTGTTTATTTTTTCACTATATAGATGGTTATAGTTCTTCTCATTTCTTATTTTCATTTACTAATTTTATGCCGATGCTTTTTAAAAAAATGTTAATTTCAGTAAAGGACTTGCTATTGCATGTACCCTTCAAAGGACACAAACTATTGTTTAAAGTGAGCTGTAATTCTATTTTTCTCCAAGTCTAACAGACTGTCACATATGATCAACGGAAATTAATTGATGCAATAAATGTCTCAGGAACAAAGTCAACCAGTGCATTTTTAATTTTACAGTAAATATCCAGAGTGGTGCGGAAAGCATATATACATTAAATGCTTCACTGACAACCTACTTTTGCTCAGTAGATAATTGTAGCCTTTTTACATTTTTGGTTTTCATGGGTGACATGAAATGCAAATTTACTGAAATGCTTAAACTGTCTGGTCTTGTTGCATTTGTGCACAGCAGCAACTAGAGTATTAAATCAATTGATCAACTTTTATGTCTTTAACCATTGACATAAACCTTCACAAAATCTCCATCTTAAGAAAATATTCTTTTTCAATATACAATATTTGTAAGAAATAAATACAACACAACATTCATCGACATCACAGTAGACCAATTTTGTTTAGAAAGAAAAAATCTTACTGTTTTCTGTTTACAGGTATAATACAGCTTAAACTCTTAACAGTATTTAGTATGGAACAACTACTGGAGATATTCCTCACTTCTCATTTTAAAATATAGTATGGTCATCCATGGGAACAATGGCCATGTCATGTGTGAAGCTGTGAAACTTTTTCCAACTGCCAGATTTCATGAGAGTGTAGGTCCCAGGAGGTTTCATTCTTGTAATTTGCGCTCCACTTCAGCAAAAACCTTTGCATTAATTTCATCTACTTCATCTTCCACCTGGCCAAAAAATAAATAAATAAATAGGGAAATTTCAGTCAGTATTGCCATTCGTAATGCACACAAACATGAAACCAAATTCAGTACAAGCGACAGACTAGTTTTTCCTTGATTCATTCATCATCTCCCACATTTAAAAAATGTATCCATGTGTTTTTTGGCAAACCTTGTAAATAATAATAAGTCAGCATTTAATGAATACAAATTCTTTAGGGCACTTCTTAAAACAATCCCAGAACATTATCAACACTGAAGAATTTACCTCAGGACAATAGAATGCCTCAAATCTTGACCCATTACAAAAAGCATAAATTCAGTAATCACCTGCTCCACTTTGTCCACTTCAGGGATATAAAACTGCATCATGTTCTGAATGCCGTTCCTAAGGGTGACTGTAGAGCTGGGACATCCTGTGCAGGAACCGACCAGCTTCAACTTGACTGTGCCATCCTCAAAACCCTTAAAGATGACATCACCTCCATCCTCTTGTACTGTAGGTCTTGAGGATGAAAAGACCAATTCAGTTAAAGCAGCACAAAGCAGTACAAAGTGCAGACATACTGATACGGTTATCTCGGCAATATTGTCTATTTCAAGACTGTCAACATCACTTTGAAAGGGTAGAGTTGAAAAATAAGAAAAGAGAAGTAAATGAACAAATACAATTAAATGTAGGCATGACTGAAACAATAATTTTTTTTTACCAATACTGAGTCACGGTCATGTAGCAAACATAAGTAGATAAAAAAGTTGCCTGTTTTTTACCTGATTCTTGTATCCAAAAGTTCCTTTATCATAGATACAATATCATCATCATCTTCAGAAAGACCTAGAATACAAGAAATGTTAAATGTTAAAACATCCATAATGTAACATGCTGTTACATATAATAACGCTGAATACTTACTGCTTTCATGGTGCACTGCTCCTACTGTGATTGGCTCACCGCTCTCAAAGAACTTAGTGATGGCCTCTAAAGAGTGAAGCTTAATGTCTGTCCACTCTACATCTTCATCAGTCTGATGTGAAAACAAGCATCTCAGTTGCTGTATTTTCATAAGGAGACTTTATACTGAGAAAAAATTTGAGACTAGCTGCAATACTGCATTTAGCACTTACTTTTGTGACTGTGATGAAGTCAGGGCCAAAGAACACACTTTTAACTCCTTCAATTTCAAACAGGGCCCTGAAAGCAACATGTTGGTATTCAGTGAAAATGAAAAATATCCTAAAAGTATGAAATCACTATGGCTCATTTAAGGATTGCAATTAAACAAAACTCTAAACAAAAAAAATGAAACAACATCAGACGGCACATAATCACAATGCATTTATGTAGCCTGTTGTGCCCTCACAAAACCACTGGAGAAAAATGCTTTAAATTTCAAAATGCACATCTATTACACGGACAGTATCTTATATCTCTGAAACTGATTGATTTATGATAATACAATAAACTGAAGGAAAGCCTTTTAACTCTTAACATCATTGACATTTAATGTTAAAGGGAAAGGCACACGTATAGCTCTGATTGCAAAGTTTTTGCAAGACATAGAAGCTGAAATAAAACAGAGGTGAAGTCATTTTTCATCACCTTTCCCAATTTCTTTTTTACATTACTCTGCAATGAAGTACCTAAGAACAAACATCCATTTTTCTCCATTCTTTTTTCAAAATAATGTAATCAGTGGAGCACATCTTTCTGTACACAAGTCTGACTCCCAGCAGTTATTAAAAAAACGTAAATAAATAAATATTAACAATAATAATAATGACTTTAGCCACTTAATATGGCATAGAATGACACCATGAAATCATATTATCTGAGACTGTCATCGTGACCCTAAATGCAACAAAATACAACTGTAAATGTGGCACACAACCTGGCTAAAGAAGAAGTTCCAGCAGAGCTTGGAGATGGAAAGTCAAGCGTCCCGCTTCCTAGAACAGGTTTACCAGGGAGGAACTTCAAGCTTCTGGGATTTGGAGTGTCTTGAGTTTGGATGGAAAAGTATCTCACTGAAAAACAACATAAAACTATCGGCTTAGTAAGGTTATATTGTTTTGTCTCATGTAACATGATCAGATTCTGCACTAAATAAGAGAATGGTTTCCAAACACTGGTTTCTCACCTGAGCAGTTTGCGGCTCCTGTCCCGGACCGATGCTGGACTCCGAGGCTCTGACTCATGGACTGTAAGCAGTATGAAGTTCTGGTCTTGATTGGGAACCTTGTAACATGAAGATAATCAGTAAGTTTTGTACCCATTTTGTCAGGCTTGCAAACGGCTGAAAGCATTTTCAAACATCAAAGGTAGCAGTAAGCTTTAGTTTTCAGTAAAAAAGTCCAAAAATTGCGACGTTGCGACCGTCATTAATTTAGTGACGATTAAACCCCGACTACTTGCGCTAGCTAGCAGCTAGCGGTTGAGTTGCATACTTGAGGAGAAATATTTTAGAAATCACCAATGGTATTAATTTTAATTCAACAGGCAATTTATTTTCTTTTACATTTCCATCCATATCCAGGTTTGATGGAGTTAAGTTGGAGTGTCAAACGTCGGCCTGTTGGGGCAGCTTGATAGCTAAATGGCTTGTTATGCGTCATCATAACTAGCCAAACCAATGGCTATTTTTATGCAATAACCTAACATTAGAAACAGTCGTGGTAGTTATATAAACATATAACAAATGATATATGGCAGTTACAGAGAATCAAACCTTAAGTTAGCGGATGTTCTTGCCCGTAACAACTGCAGTAGTCCCCGTCTCATATGCGCCGCCATTTTGTTTGTTTTGAAAATGAGGACCCCATGTGGTAGAAGCACACACTCCTGATCCACTTTGCATCCACTTCCACTTCATTTCGACTGCTAAACGGAGAAACGTGTTTTGTGGTAGCTAAACAAAAAACAAAACACTTTACAAGATTGAAATAAGCATTTTTTACATTTGTTTTATTTTATTTTTTCTCTTATCCTTCTGTCTTTCTGTACTTTGTTTCACCCCGTATCACTTCATTTCTTAATTTCCCTTCTCCTCTTGTCAGGTCCAGCAATATTATGTAGAATGCAATTGTAATCGAGTATTAAAATAAACAAATAAAATGAAATAAATAGATTTTGAATCTCAAGGGGGGACTTATGTAAGCCCCTCTTGGCAAAGCAAATCAGACGCCATCATTCTGTTTGCTACGATGCTGGACAGCACAAGTTAAAATAAAAAAATAAAGAAGCATTTTTTAAGTAGCCCACTTAGTGCACTAGGACTGTGGAGGACTGTGAAGTACATTTCTCTGGTACTTGTACTCAAGTTAAATGCCTAAAAAGCCTATATGTATATGCTATTCTTTCTCAAATAGTTTATCTTAATGTTTGTCTGGGCTTCTTCACGACATCACAGAGTAAAATATTTTACTTGATATTTCACTTTATTATAAAGAAACAACGAATTAATTGGATGGGATGTTTTGTCATTACCAAACAATCCAATTCTATTTACTCTTCTGACCATAATTATTGGTGCGGTTAAATTTAAAGCACATACTTTTGTCTTTCTTCACAAATAAGTTGAAATAACCCATACATGACAATAAGGTTGAGGTTGAAATGCTAAACAGGCCACCATCTACAGTCCTCTTAAGGATGGCATCAGTTTCAGGTTGTGCGGGCTCTGTTGAGCAGCTGCAGAAGAGAAGCATCTGGTCTGGACAGGGTCTCAGGTTGACCATTAAAGGTAGGTTCACAAACGTTTGCTGCCATCCTCACTGATATCCTGTGTTACCAGTCACTGAAGCAGGATACAGTTGCTGAAGATTACAATAATCATCCTTGTTCTAAAGCACTCAGTGATAACATATCTAAACAGTTATGTTGCATTAACACCATTAATCACTAAATTGCCTGATACACAACATCAAGGCCCTCATTACTGCTGATTTGGACCAGTACCCTTGTACCAGTACCAGTACCAAACCAATGTGCTCTTGGTGATGTTTTACTTGTACTTGCACACCTGGACAAACCCACCACCTATGTGAAGATACTGTTAGTTGACCTTTCACATAGGGGTGGGAGAAAAAAAAAAAATCATTTCAGATAAGTATTGTAATTTTTTTGTCACAACTCTCCTGTTAAAAAGTTACACCCACAGACAGAGGCCCCGCCTTTTTGTTTCACGGCAGACTTGGCGGCCATCTTGGAGCGGTCGATCGAAGAGTGAGACCATATTATTGTGAAAAACGAAGTTAAATCGCAAAAAATGCCCCATCATTGTGCAGCATACAACTGTACAAGCCGGCGTACTTTACAGTCAAAACAAAAGGGGATTACCTTTCACAGGTAATACACATTTTTAATTTATTTTGATCACCTATAACGTTGCCCCATGGATTGTGATGTGGGTTTGTTCACTTGCCATCTAACTAGCTAGCAAGATATACCGTTAGCAGTGTTAAAATAACATTTTCGTAGAGAAAGGTTGAACTGGTCACTCAAACGAGCTCGTTGTGTAACTTTCCTACTGCGTGTGCTACTACAAGCCAACTCGTTATGGTTAACTTAGAACTTTTTTTAACCCTCTCCTTGAAGATTTCCCAAAGAGCAGAACCGAAGGAAGAGCTGGGAAGCCGCTCTCAGACGAAAAGATTTTATTCCCACGGATGAAACTGTCATCTGTTGCAAACACTTCAAACCAGAAGATTTTGACAGGACCGGTCAGACTGTCCGGCTCAGATCTGAAGTCATACCATCTGTTTTCGACTTCCCAGCTCGTCTCCAAACGGTGAGTGTATATTTTGTATTCTGTGAATCAGATGTGCTTATGTTTACAAGGGGCTGTAAATTTCAAACTGGAGTCCCAGACCTGACACTTAGCACTTGCATTTATGGGCTAAACTTCCAGCATAGGTTGAGTCAACCCTAGTAACATTAGATGTAACAATTTCATCTACATTTTTTAAATCATTGTCAGAAAAAAAAAGTCACAGCGGTCAGGATCTCTGCTGCTTCGAGGCGAGCTGAAGAGACCCTGCAGCTGGACCGCTGTCAGGATGCTCCTGCGGAACCAGAGGAGAGCCTGCCACTGGATCTCTCTCAGGATGCTCCTGCTGAACCAAAGAGCCTGCCACTGGATCTCTCTCAGGATGCTCCTTCTGAACCTGAGCCCTCTCCTAAACCTCAGCCCAAGTGTGCAAACATGTCAGCTGTGGAGAAGGTGAGGATAATATGTGGGCTGGGTCAGGGTGATGTTACTCAGACTGCTTAAAAAAAGATGTTAACTTGTGCTATAGGTTATACATTAGCCTAGTTTAGTATTTCCATTGGTTTTCTTTTAATGAAACATGCTCATATAAACTAGGAAATTTGTACTGAGCAGGGGGAGAGATTTGCATGTCTGCCTTAGCCTACTGTGTTTAAACAAGGGATGAACCGAAACAAAAATTTGTGGCAGAAGCTGAATAACATTAAAAACCTTGGCCAAATACCGAATATTACATGTGTTTCAGTTTTTCCACCATATTTGTAAAATATTGCATAAATAGCCTAGAATAAATTTTTCAGTCAAAATAAATATTTATTTAGTATATTCTGGCATAAATATTCTGTTAAATATTGATTACTTCACAGCCACTATTTGGCCTTTCTTTTAACTCACTCAACGGAAGGCCAAATGTACCTATTTTTGCACTATTCAAATATATTTGGTGCACCCCTAGTTTGAACTTAATATATGTCCTAATCGTCTGTAAACATCATGGCCTTTGAGATGAAATTCCATCTCATTTGTTTTCTGAATCAATTTGGACATGTACATAGATGGCAGCTGGATGGATAAATATATGAGATTAAAAATGACTGCCAGCCATAACCTCTTCATCCCTCCTGCCAGGACCACACCTTTGCACTACCCAGCTGTCCAATTGCTCTAAAGAAGAGACTGATTCAGGCTGCAGAACATGTGATCACACTAGAGCGGGATAAAAGTAATGCCAGGAAGCGTGAACTGAGGGCGAAGAGTCATTTGAAGGATGTCCTCCAAGTGCTGAGGGAGAAAAACTTAATGGATGAAGAACTGAGTAAAAGCCTTGGATTTTATGCAGGTAAAATTACATCACTTTCTATTGCCTTAACTTCTGCAATGAGGTTATTGCTTTTATAAAATGTTTACTTGCCAGTAAAATCCAATAGAAAAATATTCAGTTCATTCAAGATACATTTTTATTCCTATTTAATTCCTATTACTTCATAGTTTTTGCAAATATTCTTTTGCCTACACATAGAGTGGGAGTCAAACGTTTACATACACTTCAATTAAAGAAAAGGCTTAATTTGCAATATTCAAATAAAAAAAAAAACTAAAAGTAGTAATGAATAAGATTTTGCTAAATTATAACTTTGCAAAACAAAACCTTGATTTTGAATTGTGATTGAAAAAAAATTGTCAGATACAATGTCCCAGACAAATGAGAGCAATAGCTCATGTGGGCCAGAATCCTTGTCAGCGGGTACAGCAGTCTTATTGAACACTTAAACCTTAAAACACCTGATCACCTCAAAGTGTTGCACCACAGATGTTTAGTTCAGGACCCCCATCATATTTGGATGTTGTTGAACCAAAATTCTAAATTAGTGTCATGATTTCCACAAACAGCTAAACAAAGTGTATGGAAATGTTTGACTATTGCTTTACGTCACTCCTGTTTAGATGGTCGCCATCACTGGACGACAGTCCAGGTCTGAATGCCATGATGCTGGACATACTGGGAAGAAGGCGTGAGGAAAACCCAAACCAGTACGAACGGGTGGCATTGACGCCAGATGCCACGGCCATCAAGAGGCACCTAGAATACAACCATCAAGCCGAGAAAATGTCTGGTTATGTAGGTAGAGGGAACGGTGTGAATGAGACTCATACAGGCAGGGAAGCTCTTGTAGTGATGGTTGTTGGCCTTCAAGGACATTGGAAGGTACCAATCAGATACTATTTCACAGACTCACTAACAGCAGATACATAGGAAGAGCTGCTTGTCCAAGCTTTAGAGGCGCTGCATAACCATGGATGGACATTCCACTAACTTGGTATGTGCTGGTTACTTGGGGTTGATCTGAAGGGTAACCAGAGAGAGCAAAGCAAGAAGACCCTCGTCAGGGGAAGAGGTTTTCATCATGACGGACGCATGCCATGAGCTCAAGCTCTGTCGGAACACGCTTGAGGTCATTGAAGTTTTATATTTCTCTGTATTTGTGTGAGTTCTTTCTTTCACTGTCTCTCTCATCTTTCGCAGGGTGATGTTCCAGTGTCAAATGAAGCCAGTTGCATCTGAAACAGGGTACTGTCATGTCCCTGTCTGTTGACCACTTTGCCAGAGTGTCCCTACCTGCTGCTGAGATGTCCTCTGCTGAAAAACCCCTTCCCCATTTGCAAATATCCCTGCTCTACTGGGAGACCACAGCTGCCTCTCTACTCGCCTTGGTGGTCAGATGGACACAGCCTGAAATGTGATGTGTGCCGGGCCTGCGTGGTGACAGCTACTATCCAAAGGTATCAAGAAAAGCTACAACCTTCTTGAGCTGATAAAAAAAACGCTGGGCTGGTGATTTCCTATGAAGGAACAGTGAAGGTCAGTCTGACCCTCTGTACTCACAGCTACCAAGCTGCTCGCAATGTTTCATGTTCAGTTATGAATTTAGTTTTGAACCATTTGTGCCATGTTTATACTGAATAAATTTTATTTGGTAAATTCACAATAGGTATGGGCTTAAATGGCAATAAACATCTTCTGATTCTCCTGAAGGTGGTGAGAGCAGCAGAGAGAATGATTCGCCATGTTCCATCTGGACGAGCTCCTTGTGTCACACACTGTCTGCAAATAAATCCGAATTGAGGATGTCTTTTCACTTGCTGAGCACATTGAGGAAACAGAGCTCAGCATTGATAACCATCAGTCTCTCCTTCTTTCTTTTATTGTGTCTGTATATGTGAGAATCAGGCTGCACCATATTGGAAAGCTGACAAGTAGAAGCACATTGAAGAAACTGAGCAAAGCGGTGACCTTTAGGGATTCTAGCCTCCTGGTAATGTTGTGTTTTTTTGTGGAAAAACACAAAGAATAAAGTGTTTTGACCACAGTTGACTGTTTTGTTCTGTTATTAATATATTTAATTATATTAATAATTAATATATTAAATAGGCATGTACAGCAGGGTTTTCCCAGCATGTATATGACACAGGGAGTTCACCAAATAGTCTTCACTCATTATCTAAGCCAAATTTACATCTTGGGGCATAAAAGCAGTGCATTTTAAACAAATTCTCATAAGTCATTCCCACATGTTAATTGTTCACGTTCTACTGAGCCATGTTTTGAATACTGATGTATGGGATCCTTGGTGACCTGGCACAAACCGAATATCTACATGAGAACGTCTTGACAAAGAACCAAAATTTTTTCGCTTTGTAGATAATATTACATTTATAGTTTACATTTACTTAGAATTTGAATATCAAAAAGGAAAATTATGTAATTAAACCATCTAAAAAGATAGATGCAAATTTTTATATGTTCGTTCAGATCAGATATACTTTACAAATCCTAGACTGAAAAACTTCAATGTTACAGCAACAGATAAGTTTTAGAATAAATAAAGTTAATGATATTTTTAAAAAAAGAAATGTGTATATATACGTATGTTAATATGTATAAAAGTATTAAGTTTATTGTACAGTTAATTTTAGAAACAGGAAATGGAATACAATATAATTTACTGGTGAATATTCACAATGAGTTAAATTGAATGTAATTTTATACATTACACTGATAAGAATCATACCTATTGCTTTAATGTGCATATATTTACATTAAAATGTATGTGTCCTTATTATACTGAAAATGCTTCCATAAGCCTAATTCTTTTAATATTTAGCCATGAGAAACCAACATTAATAACAAATGGACAGAGAGGCATCATATCATTCGTGATGTCTAATGAAAAAAGCATGCATTATTTTGATGTGGAAAAACATTCTTCTAATGAGTTTTTAATCCGGGTTTATAAATTGTGGTTATATGATCATAACTATATAACTACAACTTCCAGTCATCCACACTTATATAGAAATTTATTAAGCTCCTCTTCGTTCTGCAAAGCCCTTTACATATGCTTCCCATTTACCCATGCACACATACAGTTTTTATTCAATATATCCAGTTAGGGTAGCGAACAGTAGCGTACTTTTTCACATTGAGTACTCACAGACCATATAAGGGAAAGGTCGGGTTCAGTATCTTTCCCGTGGTCAGTTTAACAACAGAAAGCACTGGGATCAAACTGGCTTGGACCTGTTTGGGAGACATGCATTTTGTTTTTTTTCTTTCTTTTCACCTGTGCGGAGGGAAAAATCTTTATCGTCACCTTACCATCCCTGTCAGTGCATGATGCGCTGTATTATCATCCAAACGCCAGCAATCATCAACAGTGGATGGCCTAGTGGTTAGCGTAGCAGGCTTTGTACGCGTACGACCAGGACACGGCACCTAAATGAGCTTTGTCTTAAAACCTCTCTCCTACCTAAAAAGAATCCATCTTTAAGACCGTTTGAAAGGAACTGCTTGAAAGGAACCATCTGATTGGCTGCTGAAACGGAGCCATCTGATTGGCCGTTTGAAACGAGCCCTCTGATTGGTCGTTGAAATGGACCCATCTGATTGGACGCTTGAAAGGACCTTTCTGATAGGCCGTTGAAATGGAGTCATCTGATTGGCCGCTAGAAAGGAGCCCTCTGATTGGTCATTTAGAAGGAGCCCTCTGATTGACCGCTTGAACGGAGTCATCTGATTGGCCGTTTAAAAGGAGCCCTCTGATCGGCCGTTGAAACAGAGCCATCTGATTGGGTGCTGAAACGGAGCCATCTGATGGCTCATTTTATGTACAAATACACTCAAGAGACACTGTGTTCGGAGCAGCAGCTACAGTACATAAGAATATTGAATCCAATCTCACAGCTCTGCTATAAAAATCTACTTTTACTGAATCTACTTCTGTTTGGATTTAAAAAATCAAGCAAATGCAGAGACATCAAATCAGCTAGGATAGAAATACAAGAGGATATGATCATGTTTTTTTAAGCTGTATATGATCCGTGTCTTTTTCCAAATTACTGTACAAGCGATATATAAAAAGAAACTATGAGAGCAAAGATTTTATCACAGCCTCACTCCCACCTTCTCTCTTCCATTTCCAACTGGATTCCAGATTCCTTTGTTCTATTAGTCCATGCAATGGCACCTGTGGAGAGTGACAGTGCCTTATACAAGAGTGAACCTGGACAGTTTGTAAATTCTTGTCAGAGTTTGATAAATTCTTCATTGGTCATGGCCCTTTAAATCATGTTATGTTCTGTGCTGACATACAAAAGAAAAACAGGAAGCAATCTTTACTAATTTAGCTTTGCGTCTGCACAGGTGACGCTAGACATGATTTATCCTTCATGAAACACTAGATAAGAAGAACACATTTGACAGAGTATTTAAATTGTTTTCTGTGTTACATTTAACGGATATAATGACGCTGAGTATGTGTGGTTGGATCATCAGTCCATATTTTTTCTCCTTCTTATCTTTCTTTAACCTGGTAACATTTCCAAACAAAGTCCAACAAAAGTGTTTAAG
>JAVQJG010025678.1:0-16560 GCA_036024015.1 Craterocephalus amniculus
GCGGCTAAAAACCGCGGTTGTGCTACGCTAGGCCTCGTTTTCCCGGATATCTGGCACCTGTCAATCAAAAGGACACGCCCACAATTAATGAGGAACTTTAGGATTAAATAACATCTAAAGGGAGGCGCTAGAATTTTTTTCACTCCCCCCACAGTTGTTATGAAGGTAAACCTGACATTTTTATCCTAAAATGTTTTTTTGTACCAGGCTGTATCCATGTTTAATTCTGCTGTAAAGTTGCCGTTTTTAAAATGGGAGCCAATGGGAAATTGCTTTGTTTTGGAGCCAGCCCCTAGCAGATGAGGAGGGAACTGCACCTTTTTGCACTTCCGCATGGGCATCACGTTTCAAAGCGGGAGGTTGCCGCTTGCAACAGCAGGAAGTTTTTAACCCTCTGTCACCCTGCTCTTCCATTTGGTTGAGCAAATTTTTCAGTAATGATCATGAATCTTAGTAAATAAATGATGAAATGAACCTGCCTGAACCGTCTCTACCAAGTGGTTTGGACATATCATACCAAAAGAAAGTGTTTATTATCCTGTTCCTGTTTCAAATTGTGACCATTGCACTGTCATACTTTGTAATTTTTACTTTTATCTCAACAATTTGTTAAAAAAAAACATTAATATGTATTTATCTTGTTCAAAAGAAAAGAGAAAATGCAAACTTTCCCTGTGTGTCATTTCAAATGTCATTTCAAGTAACCATGGTGACATTTTCTGACACTTTTTGCAACTGGACTCGAGAATCCAAACATCAGCATCCTGCAACACCGACAACTCAACACACCGTCACAGAAATGTAGCTATTTCCCTGGACAGACAGGTCTGTGTTTTCTTCCTCTTTTAATATATAAATCCACATGACTGACAAAAGGTAATGTCTCTTATGCTAAAGTCATACCTTTATGAGTGAAGTTTTGATTATTTGGAGGCATTTTGTGGTGTTGCATCAGCGAGATCCGGGGCTGCGTCTGATCTTTTATTTGTCCCTTCATGGATTTTTTATGCTGAAAGATGCAGCGGCAACATGTTGTTTGCATGGAAATAAAACATTTTAGTTTAAAAATGAACATGTTGTGGCTCCCAAATGGACGAAACATCCAAATGATAGAAATCTTGAGCAGATGCACCTAAACTTTTTCTCAGTGTGAACATGAATCTGTTCCACTCCTCTAAATAACCGGAGCCCACAATGTTGGTGTGTTCTGGTTTCCACGTGTCCCATGTGGGGAAAGGTGGGACTAACTTATATATTCATAGCCCCCTGAATGATAAATGAGGTGAAACTGCAGAGCTGCATCAGGGCCATTTTAAAGAACGAAGGAATTTTTTCTGAATATGAAACCGAACAGATGAGTTTCTGGAGGTTTCATTAACTTTAAAGAACGTGTGACAAGTTTTTCTCCTGGACCTCAGATTGAGCTACAGAGTGAAAATCTGACGACCTAATGACGGCTAAATAAGCTTTTAATAGGTCATTTATTTATATTTCACCACATTTTCCTATTTAACCCTTTTAACTCTAAGCCTTGTTTTCTTATTTTTGCTCCACCTGTTTATTCTTTTTTTCAATAAAAATACACACAGCTCAGCAGTTTTAATCTCAGTCAACATCCTGCCTCAGTTGTCAGGTTCTGAAGCTTAGATTGATGTAAAATCAATGTGATATAGCACCACAAAGGCCAACCAAGACAACGTAACCGGATTTATTTCTGTTATTTCTTTGAAGAAATAACACACAGGTCAACAGTGATCGAAAGTCAAGTCCTGATTTCAGCACACACACAGATATTTCTATATTTACACATTTGTCTTTTGCAAACACTGAACTTTCTGCTTATTTCTTTGGCTGCTCCTGATTAGACATGGCAGTCTGTTTAAGCTGGTGAGAAGTTTGACAGGAAGAGGCTCATCATTTCCAGGTCAAAACATACAGTAGGTCTCCTAGCAGCATAATAGTGATATCAAATTCTTTTTATGATGATAAATTATGGTGTTGTCCTGCATCACTCACTGTGAATCTACCGTAAAGAGTCTGAATAAACACAACATTTTGCATCTGGATTTTAAGCCTCCTGGATTGGATATAAATGCCTGGAAAACATCTGTAGCTCACCTAAAGGGTCAACTGACCATCATATTTACCCCACACAGTTAATCATTCTTGTTCCTGAGAAAGTGTTGACAATCCAGTATAAGCGTTAGTACTGTGGGGTACCGAAGATCTACTGGATATCTACCGGAGTTTAAAGTTGCACTCATTAACTTAAAACTCTCCATTTTGGACTCGTTTGATGGTACAGTGACACCCACTGAGTGCATTTCTGGAGAAACATCTACTGCATCTTTAAATTTCTTTAAAATGCGTTTAAAGAATATGAACATTTATTATTTTAACAAACTCAAAACAATGTTTAACCTTTTAGCCCGACGTTCAAAATGACATTTCCATTAAAACAAGGGGGAAATATGTCCCTGAAAGTGCGACTCGGATAAAGATCTCTGATGGAATGATGCTGTGGAGCTGCTGTGAAGCTCATTTCATTGCAGTCGCAGCTGAAAAGCCGCAACAGATCAATGACCCCGGGCTTATCCACATGGAAATATCGGGGGAGCGATTGGCGTTGGAACAGTTAAGGGATCGGCGGGCATCCTCGGTGCTCCCCTGCAGCGCCGTGTCCTTTCATAATCCCTTAAAAACTCCAGCACAGAAATGTCAGGACACCTCCTAACTGGTGAGCTGTGAGGAGTCATCAGATTGTTGGAAATGTCACTGAGATTACTCAGAGAGCAATCAGCACCACCGAGCAGCCTAATTAATTTTTTTGAAGCTCCTGCAAGCCAACAGTTTGATGCAGGTTCAGAAGGGAGATGCTTCCTGTTTGTTTTGAATCTGGAGGTTGTTAAGATCAGTGCGAATCCATCAGGGTTTGTCCATCTTTATCTGTTTACATCCGAGTTACTAAAAGCGGCCAATCTCCGTTGTTAGCTGCTGGCATTTGCAGGGTTTCCCAGATGCTCTGATTCACCCGAGCAATGAGATCATTCTTTGGTTCTGCTGATCTGTGAGCAGAGAAAACCAAAATCTCGCTCTGAACCTATAAAAGCAGTCAGAGCTTACTTTTAAGAAACCCCACTGATGTGCTCTGCTTTAATGACCATCCGAAATCTCTGAACTAAGTTTTAGCCTTTAATTGGCAGCAGCTCGACAGGACTGCAGGAGGAATTAAATTAATCATTTTTCTTATCTATTTGTTTACTTTTTGCAGCTTAGTCATGAAATTATTTCTACATATCTGCTAATTAATCCATTGTACCTATATTTCACCATTTTACCATTCATCATATAAAGGTTATTTTTAATTTCTCGAAATCTGTTCAAGCCTCCTGCACTGTCAGTCTTTTGTAAATCTGTTGTAGTTTAAAGTATCAATGAAGTCACATCTTTAAAGGGACTATACCCGATTTCACGTCCGGCTAGTTTTGGCGTGCCGCTCTTTCTCTGCCAGGTTAATTTTTCGGAACATCCAGACTCTGATCAGCCAGTAATAGCGTTCCCATAGTGATCAAGTTACGAAAGTTAAACCCCTTAGTCAAGAAAAAGCGTCACACAAAAGAAAAAAAAAACTAGCCGCTATCGCTAACTAAGCTAGCCGGCTGTGAAATCGGTTATTGTCCCTTTAACATGACAATTTTCGTCACACAACCTGTTGGTGGAGGTCCAAATACTGGATTTTAACTGGGAGTCACAGCTGTTCAGGTGGATGGAAGTGAAAAACCAACCAGACAAAAGATCTCCATCAGCCATCAATCCTCAACACTACAATAATGTATCAAAACACATGGACACTCCTTGTAAGTTTTATTTATTCATTTCCTTTGGTGGAAGCTGAAGAAAATAACATAAAAACAAGGTAAAGTAAGCAAGAAGTCTCATTCCATACCATCCGCTCTGCCCTGTAAATACTTTATACCAACTCTGGGTTTCTGTCAGAGAAAACAGATGGAAAATGCTCTTGCCTGGACTGGGAGGTTCTGTCTGAAACTACATGATGAATTATTTTCTGAACCTGAGTAGAGAGTTTAGAGACACAAAAATAATATCTTGTTGTCTCTGACTTCCAGCTGTTCTTTAATAATAATGATGTGATTTATTTGGAGTATTTTCAGACACCTGCAATGCTTTTACAAAGAGTCTGTTCATACAAACTCCATCCATCTCTGCCGACAGTAAAGTTACACAGCAGCGAACCGATCCGAGGCCCCGGGCCAATCCCAGTGCTCGCTGGTGGCCTCAACATTCACACACCGGTAGGGCAGGGAAGGCGTTTGCCCAAAGACACAATATCTGCGTTTACATGGAGCAGAATAAAATTCTGTCATGTAAACACCTCTGCTGATTGAGGGGGGTGGTTTACAGTTTAAACCTTTTCACAAGTGAATCATCAGGAAAAAAATAAGCATATAAACATTCCCTCTGATTGGTTCTCCATCAGATGTTTTTTGTTTGCGCATGCTTGAACGATGTGGGGGTTAGAGTGTATTTGATGCAACCAGTTTTAGATAAAATTTCGACAATAGCAACAGAAAAAGATGTTTTTTGTTGAAACCTGAAATAGAGCTTTTTGATGGTCAAAAGTGTCAAAGTAAAAAAAAAAATGCTGCGCATGTCCAAAAAGGGTTAAAATGTATTGAATCTGTCAATCACATAAACACACTCCAGATTGGGTCGTTTTATCCAGCTTCCGTGTAAATGTGTTGGCTGGAGTATTATCAGATTCATTTCAATCAGATAAATTAAATAGTTGTTCATTAAATGCAGCGAATGACGGATTGACCAAGCGAGCGGGGTTTCAACCGGCAACCTTCAGGTCAAGCCATGACTGAACCCTGCATATTAAATTTGTATTTCTCTGAAACAGATGGAAAGGCTGCCGGACCTCTCACGCCTGAGCCACTGCTGCCTTTAGATCCGAAATACTGAAACAATGAAAACATAGAAAAATTTTATCCCGTTTCTACTATGGAACAAAACTGAGGAGATATTTGATTGAACAGACTATATTATGCCAGCTGAGGTCCCTATGCCGCTGACTGTTTTAGTTTTTCTTTCCGTGTAATGTATCATGAAGTGAACGCTGCTCAACACGTGAGCCCAACATGAGTCATACACAATTAACACAGCTGCAACACTACCTTACATCAGTGGTTCCCAAACTTTTCCTGCAAGGCCCCAACACTCAGACTGAAGTGTATGAAGAAAAGTGCCCCGAAGTATTATTGTTTAGCAGAGAAATAGTCTTTATCTTATTAATTACACAGCTGAAACCATCAGTGGCGGAAGGAATTATCCATTTCTCCGCGGTAGCCTGAGGCTTCTCAGACCCGGAAACTGCTGTGTATGAGCTGAGTTAAGCGTTTAATGAGACCGATGCTGCTTTAAAAAGGCGCTGCTATGACAGAGAAGTTTTTTGTTACTTAGATAACAAACAGGTTTTTCTTTGTGTTCAGGATGAAAAGTCATAAGTTAAGCCATACGACACACTGGTCTCCCATTACCCACCATATAGACCAGTGTTTCTCAAAGTGGGGTGCCTCCGGACTGTGTCAGCAGTGCCGCCGAAAAAATACTATTCTGAGATTTAATCTTTAAAAATCTGACATTTCATATATAAATGAATGAATATATTCTTTTAAAATGTTTTTATATTACTGAAAAAGAAATAGGCTGAAGCAAAAGCTTATATTTGCCAGCCCTATCCCATACAATGCATAAAATTACCTGGAATTTCAATTTAAATATTGATTTAAGTAGCAGCGAACATGCTAGACGCCTGCTATCACACTTCATTTGTTTGTTAATAACTTATAAAAATGTGCTTTCCCACTCTGACATGTTGCTTCTTCTGCAACAAAGGAGAAGCAGGAGGATGATGTGTGAGTCAAGCTGACCCACCAGTATGTTTCAGACATAATCCTTTATGGAAAGGGACGATATTGAGGGATCTTTATGATTAATTAATGGTGCCATTTAATTCTGTGATCCTTTGAGAGATCACATAACGGTGACATCCTGCTATCAGGTGTTTGCTATGAACAAAGACGCCACAGGTGAGATTGGAGAGGAATCATCCCTTAATTAAAAGCAAAAAAGAGTGATCAGTGAGGGGAAGGAGAGGTAAAACCAGTATGGGTGTGGACCAGTACCGGTTTCTATTTTCTCTCTTGGGGTCGGGTAGTAAATACTCAGCGAACCGGCTGGATTCTGGATCAAAATCAAAGGATTTCATCTCCTCAGAGGATGAATGAGTCCTCCACTGAAGGCTTTTATGAGCGACGACAGTCTTCACCATTTCTGCTCCGACATCAAAGACTTCCCTGTGAATTTCGCTCTGTTTTGGGCTTTTGTGTTAAATGTGAATGGAATATTTATTTAGTGAAAAACAGGCCGGGACTTAAACTCTAAAAACACAACGCATGAAATGTACAGATGTCCTTTGATGTCTCCCGAGAATTAGTCCGATTTAGCTGTTGGAAAAGCAAGCAACTGTAAAGTGTTGTCATGGCAACAGGTGCATGGATACCAGCATCTGGTGCTTGAGGGCTTCTGGTCACAGTGGGGATTGTTAATCATTTGGTTGTTTTACTTTTTAACTTGTGGAGATATTAAATATTTGTTGTCCTTGAAGTCTGAGAGACAGAAAACTACAAATTCATTTGAGCTTCATTTAACCAGAGAAGAAACTGAAAAGCGTTTCAGTTCCATGCTGAACAGAAACAGCGCCACCTGCAGACGGTGTGATGTTTCCCACTCACACAAACCAGTTAAAGGGGAAGAAACGTCTTTAAAGCTGCAGTTTGCAACTATTATAAAAGTAACTTTTTGTCATATTTTACACTATGTCCAGACAGTCGTACATGAGACTAGTGATCTGTGAAATAAACAGGCTCCAGTAGTCCCTCCTACCGCCTCTACAGCGATTTGCAGGAATCCACCGCGCCCGGTAAGAACAACCAATCAGAACCAGGAGAGTTTTTGATGGAGAGTCGGACATCTGTCAATCACTGCTGGCACGCGCTGCGAACCGCCCCTTCCCTCTGCTAGCAGCTAGCAGCTAGCTATGATTAGCTCTGTCAGCAGCTCCGTGAGCGGCGTTTCCCTGCTTGGACACCGGGTGCATCCATTCACGTCCGAAGCTATATTTCAGCACGCAGATACTGGATGTTTACTCGCTTGAACTGAGCGAATTATTCGCTAAAATGGAGCTTATTATTTGTGACTTCAGGAAACGCTTATTCGTACATCAAGTTTGACTATCTGGAGAAGAAAGGTTTCCATGTTTTGCCGTTCATAAACAATGAACATGGCAACCTGGTTATTCTAAGGACTGGTTAGAGTTTCATTCTTCTAACTGCTTTGGAAGTCGGAAAACCGAAGATGCCGGCATGTTTAGCCGGTGAGTTTCTTCATTTCATCCAGAAGTTATATCCGGATGATGCCGCTCTCAGACAAATTCCCTCATCCGATCCCAGTGATGATTTGAGGGGAGTATTGGTGCTGTAGGTCCCTCCAGGATACAAACTACAGGATCTGTCTCCGCAGCAAAGCCTCCATCTGCCTTCGGCCACCTGAGCCCACAACTTCCAGGAGAGAAGAGCGATGCCCGTCATTAAGCTAGCATTAAGTTAGCATTAGTTTTTCATTTATACCAACACTCACTCAGCAGGTTGTTGTTGACAATCAGCTGTTGCTGAATTCATTAACTTGTGGTGTAGTACAGTCATCTAGTGACAAACTTTGGTACAACACTGGCCTAAATACAGACTAAATGATTGATTTTGACATTTTTTAATACTCCTTGTTAAAAAATCTATGTAGCAAACATCCACACTGCCACTAGTCATTTTTCCTTCGTTGTAAATGACGGGAGCTACGTGATCTGAAAGGATTTAGAAACATAGACTGTAAAATGAATCGGTTTAGATCCAATGCCAAGTTGTTGTGTTGTATTGTGTATAGCATTCATTGTGTCCGTTCAAAAATTCAAGCTAAGTCTGCTCTCCTCTCAGAGTTGCAGACTGCAGCTTTAAAGTGAAAAAACGGATGCCGAAGCAGCAGATCTGAAGGAGATCATTCCTCCTACCTGCTTCCCTGGAGAGCTGTGTGAAGGCGTCCACCCCCTTCTCCCCGTAGCTGCCCTCCGAGGCCACCGTGGAGACGTAGTTCCAGCCCATGGCCTTCACAATGTCCACCATGGCCTGGGCTTGGAAGCTGTCCGGAGGAACGACCCGGGAGAAGAAGTCGTAGCGCCGGTCGTCGCTCAGCTCCGGGGCGGTGGATGCATAGCTGATCTGGGGGATCTGAGGGAAGAAAGCAGACCGGTTGGATCGCTGTGGAAATGTGAGCCAATGAGACATTTAGGAGGAAAGATGTCAAACAGATTATGAGTTGATGAAGGAAAGAGGATGGAGAGCGTAAACTGTAACATGGGACCTGTGGACTGAGAGGTTCTGCTGATGGGGGGACCACAGATGTTCAGATTTACTCCTCAGCTCATCATGAAAACTTCAAACAAACTGATCTGACTGTGAAACTACAGACGTGGTTCAGATAGGATCACCGGACCTGAACCCAGAGCTTTTACACAGAAAGATATCTTCTCTCGCATTGGACAGTTTGATTTGTCATCATCCAATCAGATAGAAGCGAGACGGCCAACAGCATGCAGCTTCTCATTTTAAAACTGTGTAAAGATCTTTTTTTACTAACAGACACAAATCTTTCTTTTTACAACCATGAAAATCCTTTTCTACCAAATTCTCAGGGACTTTTTTTAACAAGTTGACGAAACTTGGTTCACAAATACAAACTCGTGAAGTTATTTGCAAACATTCATTAAAGCTGCAAAACCTAAATGGCCTTATGAGACAGACCCCTCTAGCAACAGATCTAGTCACCTTTTCAGGCGATACTGGAGGCTGTGATGATGTGGGCCGCTCCCTCAGCCCTCGCACGAGAACAGGTGTTAAGCAAAACGAAGCAATGAACCTTGGTCTCAAGCTTTTCCAGATTCAGCTTCAGCTCAGACCGCTTTCTTGTGACTTCTGATTGGAAGAAAACTGGACGAGATTGTTGAAAGTCAGTCTGAAAGTGGGAGAAAATGAGTCTGGGAGTGAATGTGGTTGCAGTAATTACAAGAGACCAGAGCGAGGTCAGGGATTATTTGAACTTTGTTCATTAAGGTCTTCCATGATGGGCCAGCAGAAATTAAATTCCAACCTCCATGAAAATCTCAGAGAAACTCTAAAAATTGCAAATCCCCCCAAAGATATTTGTTCAATTAGCCTTTGATCCGAGTGGAGTCAAACTCACATTATGAGTGGATTAAGAGTTCAACACTAATTCCAGAAGGTTCAGAAATTATAGTCGACCTTCAGTTTATTTCACAGGATTGATTACTTTTTATTTTTCGGATAAAGGAAATAAATGAGAAGAAAACTGGGAGAAAATTTGATTTTTTTTTTTCAAAACAATCTGTTTTAGGACAAACTGAATGTTTTACTCTGACACATGAATCTACAGTTTGTCTGTAGTTTGTGTCAACGTGCTCACCAGGATCTCAGTTGAGCTGAAAACCAGACTGAAAGGTTTCTTCTGGAGCATCAGACCTGATCCACACCAACATCAAAATATTTCTTCCATTTATATTCAATTCAAGGAAATTTCAGTAATTCCAGGGGGAAAAAAAGGCTGTCAGAATTATTTAAAAAGGACATTTTATCCTTGTTTTTTTAATGCACTTTTAAGTGTTTGGATGTGTTTTTACATGAACAAAAGCACAGTAATCACAGGACTAATTAAAATTAATAAAATATGATTAAACAAATCAGAAGGAATATTTTGAACAATGAAACATATGTATCTATACACAATATGGATCATCACTGTAAACAAAAATATAAATGTATCTAATAATATAACATCAGCCGGTGTATTTCTGCTGCTTTAAGAAACAAATCTGATCTTAACTTTGGTTTATAATGTTTTAATGATTAATGTCCAATGTTTTATTGGTCAGTTATGATTAATATTTTTCTGAAAGCTTTTTTGAGTTTTATTCATATTTTAAAATCAATTATTAAGACCTTGTTAAATAACTGATGTGTTTTTCTTTTTGGAAAAGTTTTTCTAAGTGACCTTATGTTTTTTTATTGGAAGTGTTTCTCTACACTTCAGATAATTCCTTTCTAAATTTCATTCATTTATTTAAATCAATATTTTAATGGAACATTTTTGGGGAAAATTTTTAATGAAAAGATGACTTTTAATGAAAGAGTCTTCCATGTTTTGCAGGAACATGACATAGCAGGGGGAGTTAGGAGCTTCATCATCATCATCGTTTTTCTATTACCACTTAATGATTGTGTATTCAAAGTCAAATCAGAGTTGTACACTGGTTTCATGTAGATTTGATAAATATCTTCAGGTAAGGGCTGCATCAGTTAATTAATAACTGACTGGCTGCGCCAACTTGGTTCAGCTTTTTAGCGAACGGGAAGTTTGCAAAGCTCAAACATTCCTGTTTCTGACTCTAAATGTCACAGAGACAACTTCTCACATGGTAATTAAACCCCAAACACACACATAAATGTGAGCTTAGCACCTGACCTCTGCTGCACTACAACCTTTTCCAACCATTTTGGCTGAATCCATTTTCCACATCTGTTAAAAGAGTGTGGATACATCCTCATAGACAGATCACAGCTCTAAACCTCCTCTCTCATCTCTTTTCTCTGTATAAAAATCTGACATATTGTCATTAGCTTGTGTTTCTCTTTTCATTTATCAGCAGACACCCCTGGCTTTGAGTTATGCTGCTTGTTTCCCTCTTTCCTGCTTCTCCGCCTCCACCCGTTCACATAGATTTTCCTTCCAGGTTTTGGTCCTGCTGGTTTTTCTTTCTGCTAAAAGGGATTTGTCCCATTCCACTGTTTCCTCAAAGAATTGTTTTATAAAAAAAGATCGTACTGGACGAACCATATAATGAATTTGTTTTAATTGGATTATAATTGGACCACAATTTAAAAAAACTTAATTTAATCTTTTTTCAAAGGGAGTCCCAGCCAACATAGGCAGTAACTCAGAGACACGATAACACACCAAGAATTAAATCAAATGCACATACACATAAAAAGGGAACCATGTAATACAACAGAAGTTAAAAGGTCTGGTTGAAGACACCAGAATCTCCTAAAACTTAACACCACAATCATAAAAGAATGGAGACACAACACAAACACAACAACTACAGTGCGGTGTTCTACTGCCGTTTATTCCAAACAGTGGGGGTGGGCGTCAGCATGAAAGCATTTCTTTTCAGGTTCAGTACAGACTTTTGGGACAGGGCAATGGGACTAGACCGCTGGAAGACAGGAAGTTCCCGTGCTTCAGATAAGTTGCAAGCAGAGCAGATGTGAATAGATGTGTACATTTCCAGTGTTTGAGTCTGCAAGAGGACTAAGAAAAGAAAAGCATCCAATCCGAGTATACCCAGAGGTACAGTATGAAGGGCATGGAAACATGGAGAGATGGATTTCATGTTTAAAATCACCACAAAGGCGTAAAGACAGGAATGTCTCTTTTTGGAGTTGAAAGAAATGAGGGTAAACGTAAAATGTAAATGTACTGTGTTTATATACTGTAGCACTTTACAACAACCCACTGATGAAGCAAAGTTCTCTACAAAAGATAAAACAGCAGTTTAACCCTCATATGCCCCCTGGACGTTTATGTCCATTTCAAAAATTAAAAACTCCCTCACAAGCAATCACCCTGCTCACCGGAGCTGACTTTTGGTGAGGAAGTGTCATCTTTTGTGAAATTTTAAAAGGCTCGGTCACCCCGGAGTTTAGATCTGGACCTGGGCACCTCCAGCACTTGTTGGTTCGATGACCTTAAAGCCTTTCCACACTCACGGACAGTTAACATCTCTGATAAATAAGAGTGGCCGAGGCCATAAAGAGCCTTAAAAACAGACATTTTAAGTTCAGAATTGATTCAAAAATTGAGGCCAGTGGAGGGAATGAGGACTGGAGTGATGCGCTGTCTGCTTTTAGTGCTGGTTAAAAGCCGCATTCAATACCAGCTGAGGGAGGCTAGGGGACGACCAGGAGACACCAAAATACAGTGTAAAGACGTGACTATGAAGAAAAAAGTTGTTTTACAAGCTGCTGCATGTAAGCAGGATTCAGGAGAATGTATCTGTTCTTTATGCCTAATGTGTGTGTGGGTCTTTTTTGACATGTTGATGTGTAAAAATGGCCTTGTCGGACAATAAAGTTTACTGTGAATACAGATGCCTCGTGTGTTTTGTGATTGTGTGATGTGTCGCTTGTGCAGTTCCTCAGAAAAGAATGCTGTCCACAAACTGCAATATGAGTGTGACCAGCGGGGGCGGTGTAGGGACTAATGTGGCCAGGTGTGCAGTCACAGGCTGAACTTGCGTAAAGATCTCACAGACCTTTGAAAATAGTGACAATAATTGTTATGATCAGTTTCCCACACTGAGAAACAAGCCAGACACAGCGTGTTTGGTTTAAAGTTAAGGCTGGGCAATATATGAAGATTTTCAAATATATTGGGACTTTGTCACACGAGGGAAAGAATGAGAGAATATCGTTTATATCGAGTTAGCTTGTTTTGAGTTAAAAACATATCTTTCATTTTGCACAACTGTATTCTTTCAACAATGTTTTTCATTATTTTCACAAAAAAACGACTTTAATTTCAGTCAACTATTTCAATGCACATGCTAATGTTTAGATATATACTATGTATGATGACTCATGAAAAAAATATCTATTCGGCTCAGCTTAGAGTTTCAGTCCATCTACAGTCCTGCTGGCCTCAGGTTGTTAACCTAACAAATGTCCTGACCCTGAGTGGTGAGAAGGATGGAAGTTTGGAGAAGTGCTTCAGACGAATGCCCTGAATTGAAGCTGTAATGCAGGATGCTGTTATGGGTCATCCTTCATTCAGAGAGAATGGACCAGTTTGAACCGGTAAACAGTCTGGTGATGTAGTTCAGAATTAATTTCCCCCTCCCCCCAGCAGGCTGAGACATGCTGGAGAATAAACTTGAGCTGAAGCGGTCGGAACATGTAGTTAAAAGCCTGGTTCATAACCTCAGACCCAGATGCCACAGTTCTGTAGTTCAGAACCGGATGGCTTTCGTCCTGAGGGGACGAGCAGAACCGTAGGTCACCTCATTCGAAACCCACACGAGGTGGTGTTCACAGTGTCTCTTAGGGGACACTGCAGGGTAAGAAGGCGAACCGAAGGCAGAAGTTTGGATGCAGACCAGGTCCTGAGCTCCGTCCCATGATTGATGAGACTCATAAGCAGATATGTCACACCTGCTGGCGTCTCTTCTTTCTACCCGTGGACACAGAAAGGTCAGCACCTCGACAGCTTCAATAAAACACAAGCTGAGCTACAGAGAGACGGCGAATGGGCCAGAATTTATCTGAGACAGGCGGGGGAGGGGAGAGAAGGAGGGGGAGGTCAAACGTGACCTGAAAGAGAAGATGTTGGAGCTTTAACTGGAGAGGTGAAGGGACAGAGAGACAGATGGGACGTGATGGACACAGCTGTTTGTATTTCAGACGTTTCTGAGAAGCCGACTCAGCAGAAGATGCGGAGGTCTCGACCTTCTCCTCAGCGCTGACAGACGAAATGAACCCTGTTTGTCTACGACAATGACTTTAGCTTCAGTGTGGGACGCGTCGGGTCATCGTAGGCCTGAAACAGAATCAGTTCTTCTGTTTACATGTTGACGTTCATTTCAGCTGATGTTGTGTCTAAAAATAGTTGAGTCAGGTTTCTTCAGACCAGACATGACAACTGATAAAAGGACGAACAGGAGAAAGCTAATCACGTTATTGTGATGATGTTAGATCATCTTTAGTAAAAACACACAAATAAAGATCCAATCATGAGGAGATCTGAAGATGTCTGACATTTCAGGATCATTTCTACTTAAACACAGCAGGGAGGAGCATGATGAAGATGTTGATTATCAGAATGAGGATGTCCATGACCTCATCCTATACTTACTGTGTCATCGTATGCGTATCGTATCTGTTAGGTGGATGACTGTTACACACAGAGTAAAAATCATATCCATCGGTTAAGTTTGCACGGCCCATAGTTCTCCACGATAGGGAGCCCAATGATGAGGATGAAAATGGAGATGATGAGAATGATGAGAAGCAGGCCAGTTCTAATGTGCAGCCATGCTGCTGTGATGATGCAGGGTGTGGTTCAGCATTGGCTGAAATCTGCAAGGTCTTCCCTGGAAGACATGAAGTCTGGATGGAGCTTCGTAAATCGAGAAGATGCCCACGCTTGCAGCTTGTTACCATCAGAGACGAAGGCTTCTGTAGCCTCATGGTGAACTTGTTCCTGTATGCACACAGATTCCTCCTGATGCTGGGAATCTTTCAGATAGGCTGTAGGTGATGGATTCTTTAAAAACCTCACTTTTTCACACTGAGGAAGTTTTAAGGCCCAATCCCATTTCACCACTGGGCCCTAGCCCTCCACTTTGCACGTTCGCGTGTAGGGGTAGAGAATCCCAATTCCCGTCAAGACCGGGGGGAAGGGGCAAGACGTAGCTAAGTACCACTTCAAAACAAGAATTCTCAGGACCTCACGTCAAACAAAGGGGTATGAAAAATCTCCCAGAATGGCTGCAACCGATCCCTAAGAAGTGCATAAATGAGGTATTTTCTCCACTAATTGTGTTTTAAAAGGCATGTGTTGCTGTTTCAATGTGTATGGTCATTTCTTAATAAAATACACCGCCCCTACCCATCCCCCCAAAAAACATGCCAACTAGCATTGAGCTTGTACTACGTTGAGGCTTCAGTAACATCAACATTAGCCGGCTGACACTACGGTGCTCTGTAGGCTTAGAGACGTGTTGCTGCCATGAAATTCTAAATCAGGTAATATTTTCCATGAAACAGCAAAACGTCTCAGCTTCAGCATCTGCTATGTTGTTTATGTTCTGCTGGGAATAAAATACAGGTTGATGGGATTTGTAAATCACTGAATTCTGTTCTACTCACATCTCACACGGTGCCGGGGTTGAAAATATGTGGATAAAGTTAATGATAATGAGTCTGTATGAAATATTTGTTTTTCATCAGAAGCACACACATAAACCAGCGTGCATGTGCGTGTGTGTGCGCTGGCAGGTATAACAGCAGATCCATCCGTTCTGTGTATCAGACCCAACATGTGCGCCCTAATCACACTTAATTACAATGACCCCGCTCGCTGCTGGAGCTGCAATCACAGATTTCATTAGAACCTGCAGCATGCACACACACACACAAACACACACACACACACGCAGACACACACGCACACACACATGCATGCACGCACGCGGGCATGGGCGCATGCATTCATCAGCAGCCTGTTATTTTCTCAGTCTGCTGCCGGATGAGGAAATGAAGCAGAAAGTGACAAGCTACAGTTACCGACTTACTCTGTGCTTGTGTGTACATGCACACAGAGGTGTGTGCGAGTGTGTGTACGTCTTCATCCATGTAGCCTATTTGTGTCATTGTGTTTGTGTGTGTGTGTGTGTAGACTGTTATTGTCACTGTATTAGTAAAACAATGGTTCAGCAGAAACTACAGACGTCTGACAGCGACTTCAGCTCTTCATCCCCCCCTCCCACCACCACCACCACCATCCCCCCCCCCCACACACACACACCCCTTCCTCCTCCACATAATCTTCATCCATCTCATTTTCATGTTTCTGTCATCGGCGCTGTGAAGAGCTCGTTTGCTGACAGACTGATGATGTTTGTGTTTAATGGGCCAATGAAGAAGGTCACATGACGCGCCGCGTCTTTACTTGTGTGTTTGTTTTTTCTCTTTTCTGTTGAAATTTCTTGGTTTGAAGTGTGTTTTAGCAAGGATTTTATACAATTTTACAACTGATTAGATTTGAAGGTGATCCAGGAATTTATTTCAACACAAAAATATGGAGGCTACTGGAATGACTGTTTTACCTTTTAGTGTGTTTTTTCCAGTGAGTTATCCAATGGCTTGGCAGAGGTCTGCTTTTTCTCAGTGTTTCTAACCATTATGATTATTATTATTATAATTGTTATTATTATTATTGTAATAATTATTATTATTATTACTATTATTATTATACATATGATCATTTTTATTGTTATATTATTATAATTTTTAGTAGTAGCAGTAATAGTAGTAGTAGTAGTATTGTTATTATTACCGTCATTATTATTATGTTATGATCCACTTCACACAAGTTACACATAAATATGACCAAAAATTAGGGCTGGGCGATATGCCAAAACTATTATCACGATATATTTTTTCTATATTGAATGATATCGATATATATCACGATAGAGTTTAATAATGATGCCAGTTTGAAAAGTAACCTGCCCCCATCAGGCCGCTAACTGAGAGGTCGACAACAAGCTTCTCCCACAAGCCATCTGCCTGC
>JAVQJG010025684.1:0-17351 GCA_036024015.1 Craterocephalus amniculus
AGTCCATCCAAACAACTCAGCGGGTGGCGGCCGATTTTCCCACAGAATGTAGGCTCCTGAATGCGTGCCCGAAG
The DNA here is from genome assembly GCA_036024015.1 of Craterocephalus amniculus. Taxonomy (NCBI): domain Eukaryota; kingdom Metazoa; phylum Chordata; class Actinopteri; order Atheriniformes; family Atherinidae; genus Craterocephalus; species Craterocephalus amniculus. The sequence goes on from JAVQJG010025684.1 coordinate 75, forward strand.
CAGAGATGTCTTGTTACCTTTGCATGAGAAGCAACAAGCAAGATGTCATGTTGTGGACATGTACCGCCCAAAGTCATCAGTAAATAAGCGGGTCAACCCGGGTCTGGCGTTCACACCGCATGCCGATCGGAGCCGAGCCGTTTAAAGCTGATCTTAACCCGGGTCGCTTGCCAAGTTGATGGACGCGGGTCGACGCGGGTCGCTGAGCCTTTCACATCGCCACCAAAAGCTGATTGTACGCGGGTTTAAATGGGTTATTTGACCAGTGTGAAAGGGGTATGAGTGTTGGCGGAGCCTCCCATGAGGTGTATTCTCATTTATGTTATACTTGCGCTCAGGGTGTCGGCCACTTGAGACTGAGAGGCAGTGTGTCTGTCCCATAGTGAGAGGGACTGGGTGGTTGGACTCATCCTTTCTCCATATGCCAGCTTTTCTACTGAAAGTTTGCTTTTCAGAAGTAAGAGATGTCTGCGGCCTGATCCCTTTTTTACTCGACAGGATTCTTAAAAGGAGTCACAATTCCACAGAACAGAGGTTCTTCCTCTAATCTATTAAAAGTTAGCATTTAAAACCACGAAAGTACGATTCATATTCAAAAAGTCCTTCCAGATTAGTGATTATAATCTTTTTCTCTGCAGTTGCAGTTTTATAATTTGCCCCAGTTATTGCTTCGTCTCCATTACACATTACACTCTGCTGAAATGTACATTATTTTCAAGCCTGTCAACTGATGCTTCACATTGTTTTTAGTCCTGTTTCACTGCAGTAGGCACTGTGCTCGGTGTTAATGGTGAAATAAAACCCATGGCAGCATCAATGAGACGCTCAGCACAGATTTCCAAGGTTACGTGTCCGTCTTCTGCTCCATGCCCCATGGAGCATCTCCATCTGGTTGATTCTCGCTAAACAGTCCGCCCCCGACACCCAACCTGCACTTTTGGCTCTGTTCGCTCACATTTCAGACAGCTAGTGCCGACTTCACCTTGAGTCTACGCGGGGTACCACCCACTAATCCGCCCATTTCACCGCTGTGGGAATTCCTTGTCATCGGAATAGCACACACCCAGACGGAGGCTTACCTGAACACGTCAGAAACACAGACACACAGACTTTGCGGATGTTATAGAAACGAGGTGGAGTATAAGCTGGAAACAGGAAGACCAGGATCTTCTCACTTCTGTTTTTACCACACATCGTTTTTTGTTTTTTTTTCTGGTGAATTCCCCAGAGCGTAGTCGTGGATCTTATCTGAGCAGCAGGGTTGTCAGAGACTTGCCACAGAGGTGAAGAACAGTTCAAAGACGGACAGGGAGGAGTTGGGGGGTGGGGGGGTGGAGTGGGAGGAGTGGGAACCACCGCTGGTCCCGGAGCTGGAAATGGGACAGGATGGGCTGGAGTATTTGGGAGCACGGTGGCTTGAGTGTGAAATATGTAAGCCCTGCAGTGCCAGCTGTGCTCTATTCTTAGTGCCCGCTTGGTGTTCTAGTATGTGCGCAGGGAGACAGAAGGCAGAGTGAGAACGGAGGACTGGCAGGACTGGGTTGTTACTGGTGCCACCAAGTGCTGGACAGGGAGTTAGTTAGCTGGGAATTACACTTTTCTATTGGGAAAAATGTGTCTTAAATGGTCAATCTGGCAGCAACTCACGATTCAGTTCGATTCTTATTCTTGGGTTAACGATTCGATTCTGTATCGATTCTCGATTCAAACCGATCTTAATTCAAATGCAATCATCTTTTAGTAACAAAACCTGCTGATTAACTCAGTTTCTCTATACAGTAAGCCAGACAAAGCTCTGAAGAATTGTTTTATTGGTTTAAAGAAAACTGATCATTTTCATCAAAAAGGTTTAACATCTCTTTGTCACTAAGCAGCAGCTTCGAAAGTCAAGCTAATAATTCTTAGCCTTTAAAAAAAATCGATTCTTGGAAATTCTGAAACAATTCAGATTTTTATTGAACAAGAATCTCGAATCTCAACCCCAATTTTTTAAAAATAACCTTTATATGAATTCAGGGTAAATAGTTTGAAATTGTTTCCATATTTAATAGCTATGAATATCTCCATAATGGGAGGGAGTCTAGCAATATTCCAGTTGTCTTCTACAAGCCCCGTAATCCTGATGTTTTTCCCTGTAGATTAACACCGGCTCTGGCTGTGCATCGCTCTGGACTGAACCCAAATCCCGCAGCCTTTGGCCAGATTTGTAGATAAATTCCCGGAACAATAGAAGCGGTGGTCGAGCTGGGGGTTTCTGTCTTTTGTCTCGAGGAGATCTGTTTGCAATCTCCCCACCTGACTGCAGGCATATTGACAAAGACAATTCGTTTAAAAGGGAGATATTGCCCTGCTTGTAACTGGGCAAATATTTTCTGCAAGCCAGACAGCTTTGCCAATATCATGGTTGGCTGGGATTCAACAGCATTTAGAGCACACTTAGGTTAAAGGGTGTCTCTTAGCCCTGCAAAACAAAAAGGGGGCGAGAGAAAAAACATGAATGTTGTGTGCTCGTGCTGTTGCAAATTCTAATTATCATGTGCTCATGTTCCATTGAGAGATTATCTGCGACCAATCAGACGGGTACTTGATGAGAACAAACACATTATGTGCAGACTGTTGATTCACAGCCGTATGTGGTGCATTGATTCTCCCTGCTCTGCCAAACGCCGCGCTCTCTCTCATCTTGAATTAGGCAGGCGCTCATGATTTTTCAGATGCTAATGAAAATTTGTACAGCTCAATTTCTGTCCAGGCTTGCTTCATGGAATAAATGGACGTCGCAGAGCAATAGTGAGGCACAAAGGGTTTGATAAAGTATTCACTGGAAATGAGCTGGGAGACAAAAAGCTGAGGGTGCGAGACTTAGCAAAGAAATAAACATTGCTGTTGTGAATAGTAAACTTCTAGTGATTGGCTGACACTCCCAGGCAGTCGGCAAACAGCAGATTTAAAACAGTCGTCGGGCGAGTTGCAAGTTGGAACCTGTTCAGGTGTGACTTATGGAGAAGTATGACAGCCGGGATCTATTTATATCCCACACTTAGAGATTCACACACACACAGTTTATTGCTTTCCAGGCAACTTTTATGTACATTACGTCAATGAAACAAGGAAAACTCAGTGCTGACTTACGCTGACTTCGTTTTATCTGTAACAACATCCCAGTTGGAAAAAAACAAAAAAATCAATGTAGTAAATTATAAGACAAATTAGACAATTTTCATACTGCTTATGTTCTATTTGCCCGATTTTAAAGGACAATCCGACTGGTAGCTACTAGCGTCCATTTCGTAAACCTCCATGCAGTGCTAATTATACAATTACTGCGCTGAATAATTCTAATGCAAGTTAAATAACTCTTACTGCTCGGAGTGACTAATCCTACTGTATGAAGCAAAAATCGTCAGCCAAATTTGACTCATGAATTCCAGTGAGCAGGGAGTAAATGGAGGGGAAATTCTGCTCAGGAGAGGCAAACACACACACACACACACACACACACACACACCAACACACAAGTACATTACAGGCTTTTGTGATTTTTAGAGGACAGTAAGGAACTACAGAAGTGGATGAAATGTATTTCCACTGTAACCCTGGAGACAGACATCTCTAAACTTGAATACCTTTCTGGATTCCTACAGATGTTGTATGTTGCCTAGCAACTGTTTTTACTTCTCCCCGTCTTGTGTTTTTCTTCTTTGTGTTTCCCAGTTTTCCTTTGTCTTCATTTTTCACTAAATTCTCCCTCCCCTTCCCCGTGGCTTATAGTTAATGAAGTTGCACCAGAGACACTAGCAAAGCCGAGGCCACTTTATTTATTTCCCTGTGAATAATTTAGACAAAGCAAGACCGCTTCTTCAGCCGCGTCCCTCAATGCTATAAAAGGCGCCTGATGCTGCAGCTTTGTGCTGTTTTATTTGGCAAATGGCCGGGTATCTTGTCTCAGATGTAGCAGTGCCACTGCGCACACTGTCTCGCCGTCCTTTCACCGCTGTTCCTCCTACCTCCTGCTTCTCTTTGTGTCAGGTGAGAAGTCGTAGCTTTCAGCAGCGTGATTGGCAGCTCTATCCGTCACTCAGCCCTTGGGACTCTGGCTGCTCTAATTAGGTCGCTTGGCTTGCTCACCTCCCCGGGCTGGATGCTACAGCAGAACACAGATCAAATGACAGTCCCTTGTTTTGAAGGGACTTGTGTTGGTGGCAGAAGGCAGAGGAAAGGCATCTGTTTAGTGTCTGCAGCCCCAGAGGCCTTCTTTTTACACCTGTTGGGCACTATTGTGTCGCTCTTGCTACCTCACAAGTGCAATAATGTGCATCACTCTTCATTTGTGTTGTAAAATGCCAGAGGGGAGCTCGACTCCTTGTGGGTTAATTTGATTTCAGCAGGTTAATTGATGATTGGGGAGTCATAGCCTGCTCTGATTTCTGCCACTGGCTCTTCTAACTGGTGACTTCTCTGTGTTGACTTAGGATCACAGCAGCTCAGGCTATATTGTTTTTGCTCATATTTATACCTCACACTTTCTATTTTAAGGAAAACTTGCTGACAACCTGCTCATTTTTTTTTGCACAGAATGCTGCAAAAGCAAATGCACAGTAAAAAAAACAACAACAATAACAATAAAATAAAGCAAAGAGGAGAAACTGCATATGTCTGCAGTCTAGCCCAACAACATCCAGCTTTGATAAACAGACAATAATTAGCAATTTTCCACAGGGCAGATTTTAGAGTTTATATTTGAGGAAAAGCTGTCTTATATTTAAGCTAGAGATAAGTTTTTGAGGAAAAACTGAATCAACTTTTTGTGTCTCTTTGACTAGGGCTGGACGATTATGTAAAAAATAAAAGTCACAATTATTTTGATTGATACTGAAATCAGGATTAATGTACACGATTTAAAAAATCGTACTATGTGTAGTACCACTAGTTGTGGTGTTTCATTGAAACACCACAACTCAACCTTAAATATAACTTTAAAAAAACACAACTGGAACTAAATTAGAAACCAGTAAAGGAGTAAAATAATAATATATCAAAATAATAGTAGCAATAAAAAATGAAAACCCAGTCTATATGCATTCCTGTAATTTTTCTAAGATTAAAGTGTTTTTATGATTATGAAAAGGCAATATTGTAATCACTATTAAAATTCGATTAATTATCCAGCCCTAATGTTGAAAACTCGACTAAAAAGTAGAATGAAAAAAACAAAACATAAATATTGTGTGTGTAGTAAAGTGGCAGAATTACAATTAGGCAGTTTAATTCATGGCAAGAGTCAATTCAGGGACAATAAGGGTGTTTAAGCTTCATATAAACACTGATTAAATGATGAAAAATATTCCAAGCACGAGTATAAAAATGTTTCCCAAAAGAATCAAACTCCCCATTGTCCTTCGACATTGACTCAGAGACAGATAGATACTGTTTTGTGTCTGATGAACAAAAAGACAAAAAGTTCTTATCTAGAGACTCACAGGCATTACAAGCCATCTGAACACACCCTTAGTATTCGCAGCCTCTCAAGACTCTAAACAGATCTGACGTTGATGAGAAAGTGATATCACTTTGACAGAGTAAGTGTTTTGCGTGTGCCAGAGTAGGTGAAACTGCTGATACAAGCTGTCTTTCAATAGCCTAAAGTGCCTTCTTTGTCAGACTGGGAGGCTCTTATGCTTATGTGAGATTCCTAAAGAAGTGGCACATCTCTTAGACAACAATTGTCATGAGCTATCTGTCTGCTGTGACGCTGCATTACCCTCATAGTCACACAGATGTGATCACATCAGTTGTTTTCCTCATTGAAAAGTGGTTTTAATAAAGCTTTTTGTACTTGCATGTAACCAGACCATCTGTTTGGCTCAGCTTTTTCCTGCAGACTGCTGTTCCATTTGGTTTGTGCATTGAATTATTTTTGTGATGAAATGATGAGGTACAAAATGGTGTGTTCATCTGTTTTTTTTTTCTGCGTAGTTTTATGACGGAAAGGTCGTACATTTAGCTGCATATGGAGAAGTTCAAGAGCTCCGATCGGGAGGTCGCACATGTTTTCGACAGGGAAAACAAGAAAAGCAAAAACATTTTCAGTCTGCACAGGCATTCCTGAAAGGTGCCTGTCAAATGTGCTTTCTTCTCCGTTTGGCTGTCAGAGAAAATGAAGGTTTCCTTTTCGGCGTATTGCTTCTGCACTATAAACAGTGTGCAGTATGTGTTGCATGCATATTCTAGCCCTTCAGAGCTGCAGATTGACAAACATGTTCAGTCTCAGATTGGATCCGCTTCTCAGTTTGAGCCACATGCTTTAGACTTTATTCAGTACTTTCTGTGCGAGCAACGTATGCCAGAGATTAAAGCACTGACTTCCATATTTTCTTTTGATTACAAGCACATGGCTGCTGCACTAAGGGTGAACCCTGGTTGGGATACAGATTGTTTTCCAAGCCTGGACTCAGATCACCTTTTTTTTTTTTTTACCTCTCAGCCTTAAAACCACCTTCCAACTCAGAAAAAAAATACATGTTAAGGAATCAAGCCCAGAAAGATTTCCATACTGTAATTTTCATGGAATATTCCAAAAAACGTGCCATTTCGAACACCCCTGTCTGTTAACATAAGCATACTGTGTTCAGGAAAACATGCAGTTTGGTCTATTTAGTTAGAAAAGAACATAAAAGAGAGGAACAAAAAGGTGAACAAAAAGCGAGAGAGTGTGGAGAGATGAGAGGGAAAGTGAAGACGAGAAAGATAATGGAGGTGAGGGGGAGGTCAAAGCTTTGGTCCGTTTTGGCAATTGAAGGAAAAGCGCTTGTTTTTGGTTCTGCACTCAATCAGAGATTGAACCAGCCAACCTACAGAACAAAGGGCTTAGAGGAGTGCAGGTTTTATTGACAGTGAAACAAAATCCACCATCTTTTTTTTCTCCTTGACTCCTTTGCCTTTTTTTACCCCCGTAGTGTTTTAAAGAGACAGAATAATCTTTGATTTGCAGTTTCCTGCACTGAAGCATAGCGAGTAGTTTTCTGCTTTGGATGCTTGTTTGTTGTGATTTTTTTTTGTGCTGTCTAAAGTCACAAACACATACACACATGCACACACAGTCCAGTCAAGTACTATTGTTACCACTGCTGATGCCACAAAATAACTTATCTGTCATATTTATTTTTTCTCTGATTAAAGGGGGTAAAGGAAGCTTATCCTCCTCATAATATTTCTGCAATTTTGCTTCATTTACTACCAGAATACTACTTATAGAGCCAATTTATTTTAATCCAGGATTAAAGTCTGCACTTCGCGAACAACAAGAGAATAAATCAAAGTTTATTCCTTCTGGTTTTGAATTCCAACATTGATTTATCGCCGGGTTTACAGAGATAATAGCTCTGATTCAGTCATTATATCAGTTTAATTCACAGTGCCGACAGGTTTTCTCTTATGTGTTACAAGTGATAATGGATTCATAACTTAAGAGCACTCACATACACACACTATACTAATATCATGCAAAAATGTTAATGTGCACGCACCAATAAATCTTCTGTGAAACATAACAGGACATCAGCTGGATAACATGTCTGCCTCCTGATGCATGTCACTGTTTCTGAGCGCTTCTGGTCTGCACATCATCACAGCTGCTCTGCACGATGTGGGCGTGCTTCAGTATGTGTGTGTGCAGGCATGTGTTTGGATCTGCCTGCGAGCATGTAACTGCAGCTCCGTTCCCCTTCCTGCAACTGTGCCACAGCTAATCCTTAACAGGAGTTCAGCAGGGTGTCAGGATAGTGCTTTCCACATGGCCGATAAATACACAGCACCTGTGTTTGCACAGCCTCTGGTCACCGATTCCACCAGGAAATACAAATCATGGGAGAAACTGTACACTGTAAGCCTTTCTTAGTCGATTCTACCTGTAGGTTAGATTTTATTTAAGCAAATTAAGCATATTGTTAAATGACGGACGCGCCGGCGTTTAGATCAAAACACTAATTCCTGCTTTATTTTTTCTGATTTTTTTGCAAAGTTGAGTATTTTTCTGTCATAAATGTCCGGAAGGGGAACTTTATCAATCATTTCACGGGATAGCATGCTTTGCTTTATAACCCAACTTGACATCTTGCTTCTTCCTTATCTTCGCTCCATATTTACAAGCAGCAGACAGCTGTGCCAAACACTGGAGGAACTTTTGACATTGACTGGGAGTGACGAGGCAGCGCAAGCAGATGTCTTCTTCTTTGCTTTGGGACAAACAGCATCCTTGACCTTGTCACGGCTAATTTTAGGGCTTGGCTTATCAAAGCCCCAATGTTTTTATCTTCCATTACACACACTGTCATTACACGAGGGACATGCTTGTAATTATGGATGCATTCTGCAGGATGCTTGCCGGTATCAGTTGCACAGCCCATACGCTCTTGGTAAAGATGCTGTGAAGACGGAGATGAAGGGTGATCTGGATGTGTCGATTTGAACACACATTTTATGCTTTGACACAGATTATTTTCTGCATTCCATGTTATTATTTTGCAAACACACACACAAAAACAGAAAATGTCCCATAACTTCTTTGGTTCCTTTGTCATCATCGAAACTGTGAAGAGTATTCTTCATCTACTCGAAGACGCGGCTGGCTTTAAATTCCTCTGAGCTGTTCCTTTCCTACCTGTCCCCCGTGTTAAAACGGGTCAGTATTTTTCTCCTCTGGGTTGGTCTTGAAAGCTTGGTGCCCGGGCCAGTGTGCCAAACATGATCCTCACAGCTATGTGAACACAGGGGAGACGAGGAGGGCAGCGTAACGCGCTGAGATCCCCCCTCCTCTCACCCCCTTCGCCTGCCTAATCTCTTTCCTGCTCAAAAATGCCTTTGTGCGCTCCGCTCATTAATGCACAAATGCAACCACAAAGACACAAACAAACATGATTAAAAAAACTTTCCAAAACATACATGAGCATCAGCGGGTCACTGATGTTTCTATGCTTTCTTTCTCAACCTCTATGTTTACGTATAAAAAAAATCAGATGGCACATCTGTTGTCTGGCTCTGGTATAGAAAAAGAAAGTCCACAATAACCAACAAAGAAACATTATATCTAAGCCTCATCTTCTGAGATAAAATAGGGAAGATGTAAGATGTTGGGTCAGAATCCGACCCTTGACCTTTGCATTATCTCTTCATCTCGTGTCTCCCTCACTTTTTGTCAGCTGCGTACTTCAATGCCGGCTCTCCTGTAGTAGTTCATTCATGTAGTTCACTCAAGGCCATCCTTTATGCCTTGCTGTCAGTCTGAAGCTCTTCTCTGGCAGTCGTTACACACAGACACTTTATTCTATCCCTGCACCAGCAGCTATGACAGCAGCAGCAGGAGCCTCGCTGTGCCGTTAGTGGGGCTCTAACGACACAACGGGGAGACATTACACGATCTTAAACAGTTACACAAAATGATCACAAGTGTGTACGGAGGAAGATGAAATAAGTGGGCAGTGTCTGCGATGTTATTGATTAAATCAGCGTTGTCTGAGGGGCTCTTTCATGTCAAACACAATACTTCACAGCAGGAAGTTTCATCTAACCATCTCTATATTAGATGAATATTGGTAGAAATTCAGGTTGCAATAATAACACTTAAACATTTAACAAACAGTTTTTGTTAATTGTTAATGAGATCATTTTTACTGAGACTTAATATAGTAGCTTTCGATTTTCTTTTCAGCATCAAAACCAAAAATGATGAGACTAATTTCTTTTTCAGTCTACATTTTTCAGTCAGTTTGGTCCAGCCTCATATTTCTTTTTTCTCTTCAGTGGCTGCTGATATAATTTTTGCTGACTGAGTGATAAGTGAACCAACTAATTATTTAAAATAATTTTCTGGATGGAGCTCAGTTAAGTTGTATTAGTGGCTGCACATTTAACTACAAACTACAGAATACCCATTTGTCTGCTGTAGTAACTGAGGTAGGTTTCTTTTTGTTAAAGTTTGACTAAAAGGTGTTTTTTTTTCGTTTTTTGTTTTGCTATGACAATTGTGAAGCCCTTAAACCCTCCATAAAGGCACAATACAGTGCACCACCACAGACCCGAGCCCCTCCCCTAAGTGGGGCCCCTTTTAGCTACCATATTACAGAGTCTCTAGAAGGGGCCCACTCTGGTGTGTGTGCAAAGACCAGCTGGGTCCAGGGTCTCAGGGTTGTCCCGATGTCAAGTCATCAATTGAATAAAAGGCCCTGAGGTGAACTGTTCACCACCATTATATGGCCTTGTTAGTCCCTGTACCTTGAGATTTTCCTGAGGGGCTTGTCTACAGTTTACAATAAAACAGGGGATGTATAAATGGTGTAATCCTGCCCTCGGTAAACAGACACAAATCAAGCACGGACTCTGCCTGCAAGTTCATTTACAAGTGACGGCATCTGGTTGTCACTTGCTTATTTATTGCACAGTTGGAGAGTTGTCTGTATTTACATATGCTCTTGACTTCAATGCACTAATAAATGTCCTTCATAGGCTTCTGTATCAGCGCTGCTGCACACACTGCAAATGCTCAGGCTCATTTGAGGCATTTTTTCCCCCCCTGTTCATTATAGGGAAAACAGCTGCAAGCCACAATTGGCCTGTCTGAAAAGGCACCGTGTGCTAGTAATAACAATGCTTAACAAGAATTAATCTTAAGATTGTCGAATGGTGAAATGTTTACTGCTGCAATGCTTTAATCATTACTCTCCTCTTCCAGGCGGAGCTGACGGGCATTAAATGGCGTTGCTACAGCTTCCGCAGTGGTGGGGAGTACGGGCCTGTGATCTCAGCCCCGGCTCAGGATGACCCGGTCCTGCGCAGCTTCATGCGCTGCGTGCAGTCCAACTTGCTGTGCGTATGGCGACGCAAAATCAAGCCGGATGCCAAGGAGCTGTGGATCTTCTGGTGGGGCGAACAGCCCAACCTCTCTGATGTCATTCATCACGAACTGGAAGGTGAGAAAGAGGAAAAAAAAAAGGATGACAGAGATGAAGGATGAGGCTTGCTTCTCTGCTCTATCCATCTCAATTATTTTTTCATCCCATCCGTCTTTACCTCAGCTTCCATTGTGCTCTGAAAGTTTGGGTTTGAGGCTCGCACATACTGCATAATTCCATGGCAGCTCTTTATTACGCTGCAGTGGATTATATAGAAAAGGGTGAATTATTACATGGAATACAACCATCTTGGGGTTTTAAGTGGATTTTATGAAAAACATACTGAGAAGAAGCCGAAATATAGGTTGTGTATAACAAGCAGATGCAACACAAATCTCAGTTGTACGGGTGCCAAATGGATTTGAGGTTATGCAGGATAATGCCTGTGCATTATTCACGAGTGGTAGTGGCTAGCATTGAGGAGTTCAATATTCAGGCTATTTAGTGTGCTGCGCGCTCGAGCTGTGTGCTGTTTGTTTAAGACGTGTCGGACACATTGATCTGTTTCCTGCACAGAAATCCTATTTCTGAGCCTCATATAGGGCATATCTGAATTGCGTTTGCTTTGCAACTCAAGCATTTATTTGCTGCTTCAGGAGTATCTTGATGAAGCACAGCGCGAGTGGATTTTTTCCTTGCTTGTATTTACGGGGTGCATGATGCGTGCTTATGTGTATTAGTGAAAATTACACTGAGATATCTCACTTGAGAGAGTGCTTCTGCCAGCACTATTGTCCCTATTTATAGAGTCATTTACATTATCTCTCTGCGCACGTGTGTGGATGTCCAACAAACCGACTTTGCCTCGGTAAGACAGCGAGAGAAGGAAACAGAGGAGGGATTATAATGGGTTTGGTTTTGCAGAACAGCAATCAGGAGAGGGAAAAACAGGAATATTGGTTGGAGAGGTTGAAGCAGTGGACAGAGTTGCAGTCTTCGGTTACCTATTAAAGCTGACTGGATGTGAGAAGGTCTCTCAGGTGCAGTAAGTGTTTGCCAAATGTTCTTAGGGCTGATGCAGGTGGAGTCCCTTTACTCAGTGCAGATTGTGCAGCCGAGCTACTGTATATCTGCTTCAAACTGTTTACTAATATATAAACTGTTACATCATCATCTGCCTCCGATATGATACGGCCTCTCTAAATAATACATTTTGTTGTACTCATTGATTTGAACAGATCACAGGTTTATAAGAAACAGAAAAAACACCCTGGGCCACTGTCAATAAGGTTTTCAGAAAAAAAACTTCATTACCTGCAGCCACAGTGTAACATTTTAGCATCATCATTACCATTTGCACATTGCAAAAGGGAACCTCAAATATTGATTCCAACTTTGAGTAGCGCATGGAGATCCACTAAACTTGATGATAATCTTGTTTATTCAGTTGCATTTTATGGCTATTGATTTGTAACTATTGCAGTTGTGTCTCTGTTCTATTTGTCCATTTATCCAAGTGGATCATGAAGATGTTATCGGTAATATGAAGACATCTACCTCTGTTTCGCAGTTTAGTGCATTTATACATCAAAATAATAATTTTGAAAAAGGAATCAGTAAGTCAAAGAAAACCTGCTTTGCTGACGTCCCAATTTCCAATTGATTTACAAATGATTTCAAGGTATTGCACAAATCTAAATCAAGGGACTAGGCCGGGATATGTTGGATATCCTGGATCAACTTATCCGTGATCCGGCTACACAAAAGCAGGATAGAGAAAGTAGGATATGTTATGGCACAAGTTACCATGGATACTTATTATGTTGAGCTAACCAGCTCCAGACAAGTCTAAGTTCCAGGATTTATTTAATCTCACCCCATATTACAGTCAGCAGTCACCACAAATGGAAACATATATTCATTGCACTGCCACATTATTATCACATTAAACCCTAAATCACAATAAATCACACTTTTATGTCCATTGACATTTATACCTGGGCATTGATAATAATAGAAAAAAATACTTCTGCCACTTTGTTTTTTCATTTTCTTACTCGTTTAAAATGCCTGGTACAACTAGAAGTACATTTGTTTTGATAAAAATAAAAATAACAACAAAAATAGCTCATAAGAGTTCAATTCAAAAGCTGATAGTTTTACATGGCTTTCTTGATAACCTAAATCACTGATGTGGTGTTTCTAACAGCCATTTGATTGGACACAAGACTTCAAACCGAATGAGGATTGGATAATATAGACATTCAGTCCATGATTGGACAGTTTGGTGCATAATGAGCTGAGACCTGCCTCAGCAGGTTGCTCCGAGCACTGATATTAAAGGCTGTGGCCCTTGCTGTTTGATATCTACTGCACTGAAGTGCAGGCAATAACTATCATTACATCTTGTCTCTGTAAACAAATTTTCTTTTCACCCCTGTTGAGCACCTGTGAGAGGTTTTACTTTCATTCCATGCAGTCTGGTGCTCCAAATACTTTACCTGTCTAATTTATCTCATCGGCAATTTTATTAAAAAATCCTATATAGTCACTTGACAGAGCTTTGATAGCCAGACAAAGATATTTACATAATTTTCACTCACATCAGTTTTACCTGCAGTTTCAACAGATTCATTATCAGAGGGACGACTATGTTTTTGGAATTTAACTGTGTGGATTTCAATGGTTCCAGCAGAGCGGTGATCGTGTATCAGTGCACTACAATACGCTGCTTTTTCTCTTTATTTAATAACCATGGAGGTGTGCCCTTTCTTTTTATTCCATCCTTGCCTTATTCATATTCTTCTATGAAGATTTCCTGCTCTGACAGGGAAAATGAGGCCGTTCTCGTTGATGAGTAATTCTGTGATAGATCGTGAGGGTCTATATGCAGAAGGTATCATCACGCACTTTTCCAGGATAGATATGAATCGCTGTCTGCTCATCCTAGCTTTGTGCAACTGATTAAACCTGGTCACCCTTGTTGTGGATTGGATGAGCCTGGCTTAGTTACTCATCCTGGAGATGTCTTCATCCTATTTTTGTTCAGTAGGCTCCTGGTCTATCAAAGTTTCTAACGCTGAAAAATGTTAATCACAATCTTGTTTCTACAGTATTATCAGTATTACATGTATCTCGTTTATAACCTATTTCACCAGCACACAAAATATATTTTCAAAAAAAGTTAAGATAAGAGTAGGCAGCAAGCCCTTGTACTTTGTTGAAATTCTTACCAATAAAGTCACATTAACAATGGCCAGGATTCAACCATTGATGATAATTGACAGCCAAATCTGTTGTTTTTTTAAATATTATTTGAATTTAAGGTAACGTCAGATGAGAAATAAGTGGAACATTATTTGTTTTGCATAAATATATACAATGATTTAGTCTCAGCCATAGCATAACAGTTATCACCCACAGCACGGACACCGTGATAAACTTAGAAGTTGCTCCAAACTCAGCCAGCATGACGTCTCGATACAATCTGCTGCCCCCAGAAAGCTCCACACAACTTCAATCTACAGCAAGTACAGCAAACGACATGAAAATTTTAACAGCATGACCCGGTTAGAGCTGCAACTTTACAACTCAACACTCCCAACCAGGGCTGATTTATTGTGTTACTGTATATCCATCCAGACACGTGTTCGTCTGTGCTTTTTGCCACAAAAGCTTTGTACTTCGTGCATTTGTATAACTTTGCATAGCCAGTTACAGTGAATACATGGAGGGTGTTAGCATCAGGATGAGTACTCTAAAAGATAATAGATGCTCTCTCTCTCTCTCTGTGTCTCTCTTTGTCTCTTTTTCTCTAACACACACACATACATAACACAAAATTATGATGATTAGACTCCTTTTACTTCTGTTGTAAAATCTCACAGGTCTCTCTTTATGATTTCTATTAGGCACTGAAAAAAGCACTCAGGGTGTGAAAAGGACTTGGTAATTGTTAATTAAAGCAAAGCTGGATATCCTTCAAATTAGAATCAGTTGTAACCCTGGGAATATCACTGTTTTAATAGAGCCTAAAACTCTACACCCCTGAATATGTCTTTGTTTTTGTTCTGGAAGATGTGAGGTTAACTTTGTTTCACTCCCCCTGTGCTGCTGACTTTTTCCGGCTTCTCTCTCACCTGGAAACATTTGCTCTTTGTGGGATTTTCAGTCATTCCCGTCTCTCTGTTCCTTGCTTTTCTCTACTTTGGCTGATCTGACCTTTTGTAAAATTTATATTTACTTCATCCATGAGATGAAAAGCAGACACACATGCAATCCTTCACTTATTTCTATGAACTAGATGGTTTTATGTGGTACTAGAGACCCTTCTTTTGGAAATTTGACTGTTTGGCCTTTTCAGTCAATATAAATCCAAATAACAACAGTGAAGGAAAAATGTGACATATATTGGTACTTTTTCCTTGAAACTGTTGAAAATTTACATCATTTACATCGGAAATTTCAATAAATAACTACAATCTATTTATCAGTGTAGACAATAATGTGTAGAAATGTGTGAAGTATGTGTCAATTTTAATTTTCTCACCAACCAACTCCATGACACTGTATTTAAAAACAGAAATGCTTTCAGTTAAATGTCAATATTAGCATGTTAACAAACACAGAATGACAAAGGCAAAATTATACTTCTGTTTCTTGTCAGTGAGTCATTTATGAGCCATAAAATAATCCATGTATAGTAGGTCATAATCATCAAAAACACGATAAGAGCTGTCAGGACTACCAGCACATAAGTGAAAGAATGTACTGCATAAACTTATCAACAGCAAAAATCTATAGTTAAATATTCTTTCTGGATTGAAACTTGCCACTAGATCCTCTGCTGAAGCATGTTGTTTTACATTGAAGTTTATAAAAGTTGATGGCTATCACTGCCTCAATCTGTTTATTTATTTTGTTTTGTTTTGTGTCTTTGGTTTTAGAAAATGCTGCTTTGAATTTAAAATGAATCAAAGAGATTAATATTTTAGCAAAGGTAGATCAGTGAGTACCATTAAAATTACTGTTTGCCAAAAGACTGCAAAAGGACAAAGAGAAACAATTTTTAAGTATGGCTTTTGAGAAGCCCCAAGCCGGGGCAAGCAGCGTTTGAAATGTTAATGTCTTTTTCAAACTAGGTTTCGTCAAATATTTCAGCAAGTAGACAGTAGAGATAAGATTATGTAGGTTTTAAACACTCCAATTCCTCTGTGGCCAGTTCAGCCATATGATTAGCTTTAAATCTTAATTTAAATGGACTTTTAAATGCAGACCTATAGAACAGGAAATACATGTCACCACAAATACTTTTGGGTTCACCTTATACAAATACTGCACATCAACTGTAAATAAGCTGCACATAGTGCTCAGTGTAGTTTAAAATTTGCAGGTAATTTACTCTTTAAGCTGATGGTAACGTTAAAGGTTCAACAGTCATTTAGCAACAGCATGATTGATCTTGGCAAAAAGTAAGAGGATAGAAGTACAATTCAGCCCCTGGGTACAGTGAATGACTGTACTTTTGCACAGAGGAATACATCCTAAAGCTTTTGAGACCTTTCACTGAAAGGAAAACTGCCAACTCTACCCGAGAAATTTCTCTGGAGACAAGAACAGGCCTTCCCTTTACAACTTGTAATTACTCCAATCCCGATGCGCTGATCAGAGTAAATGAATTGCATATAAGTATACAGTGAGTCTGTTTTACGGGTCATGGTCCCATTTTGCAAAATATGTTTGTGTTTGTGTCAGTTGCATCTGACACAAACACAAACACTGCATCAGTTGCTTCTCACTGTTGTCTGTTAATGGAAACATAAGGTTTCAGCGTTGATTTATAGAAAACCCAGTCGAGACAAATTAGTGCGTGCTGTTTCGAAGAGATGACAAACCCATGTACAGCAAATAATTTATTGATTTCTACTCTTTTTCATGCAGAAATGACTGATTTATGTAGATTTGATTGCATCACAACAGCTGCCATCATCAGCAGTTTTTTTCATTTTTTGAGTCATACGTCAGAAATGAAGGCAGTGTGAAGAACTCAAGACTGTCTGCCTGTTCAAATGAAATGTTTGCCTTGTAATGGTTAGTCTAAGATGCTGCCTTAGCCAACTTACACGATAACTTAAAAGAGGTTTAATTTGATTTAAATAATTCTAAATACACAGTAAGGATTGACTGGAACCAGTAAAACAAATAGACTGCTTTAGAAAGAGAAAATATTATTCAGATAACTATATTATTTAGAGCTGTTTTATGAAACTGAGATAAGAGATTAATCCAATTCCTCACATCAGTAACACACAAGTTCGATCCATCCATTTTCTGAACCGCTTAATCCAAGTGGGTCACGGGTGTGCTGGAGTTTATCCCAGCTATCAACGGG
>JAVQJG010025710.1:0-22597 GCA_036024015.1 Craterocephalus amniculus
ATCACCCCTGGAGATGAGCCCTACCACTGTAGTGTCGTCAGCGAACTTGACGATGAGGTTGTTATTGTGGGCCGGCCTGCAGTCGTGGGTGTAGAGGCAGTAGAGGAGGGGACTCAGCACACAGCCCTGTGGGGAGCCGATGCTCAGTGTGCGGGTGGAGGAGAGGTGGGGACCTAGTCTCACAGTCTGGGGTTGGTCTGTTAGAAAGTTATATATCCAGGCACATGTGAGAGGGGGGAGGCCAATAGTGTCCAGTTTTAAGCAAAGTCTGTCCGGGATTATTGTGTTAAAAGCAGAACTGAAATCCACAAAGAGCATCCAGACGTAGCTGTGATGCTGCTCCAGGTGGTTCAGTGCAGAGTGAAGAGCTACAGCCACGGCGTCCTCAGTGGATCTGTTTGCGCGGTATGCAAACTGGTGGGAGTCGAAGTCTGGGGGGAGATGGTCCTTGATGTGCTGAAGAACGAGTCTCTCAAAGCACTTCATGATTACCGGAGTGAGGGCCACCGGTCGGTAATCATTCAGGCTGGTGATGGGAGACTTCTTCGGCACCGGGACTATTGTGGAGGATTTGAGGCAGTGTGGGATGACTGGGTAAGATACTGGGTAAGATCACCAGTTCACAGGAATATTGAGAGATCATGTGTCTTGTGGTTATTTTAGGCCGTACAACCATGGATAAAAAAGACTGCATGTAGAAACAAAAGCCTAGCGGATAATTTCGGGTCTTTGATCCATCTTTGAGTTTTGTGGTAACAGCTATGAGGAAGTCAGATGGATTATTTTGTCCACGGGTTTAATTGTGTTTCTTGTTGGCATTAATTACTTTGTGTGACTTACAGTGATGTATAGTTTACACAGTTCAGGAACAATAGGCATATGGTATATTTTGAAATTCACCTGATGCTTCTCATTAATGCTGTGACTGATTTCCTGTCTGGTCCTATCTGAGATTATCTGAACTGCTGAGCTTGATGCATTCTGGATGAAATAGAAAAAGAAAATGGATATGGCAGGGGAGAGCCGCAACAAGGTGCATCTGTGATGCATCTGGCACGCACTGCTGCACACCCGGTGAGAATCACACATTTGAATAAAAGGGGGGCTACCCATGGCAGCATGGTCCTTAAAAGTTGCAGGGCTGCAGATCTGAAGGACTACACTTGGGCGTGTTACCAAACCTTGGATTCTGGTCCCAACAATCATGAGACCATTGATCAGGTCCTGCTGTGTAGTTCTGGTCTGATCCCTAAACTAAACGCTATCATGATTATAAATATTCCACTAGGTGAGATCTTGCATGGAGCCCCAGTCCGAGGTAGCTAAACAGTTTTCTTGAGTTTTTTCCATTTTCTAATGACTATTCTCATCACGCTGCTTGCCCCTTGTCCTGCAGCCCATCCCAGCCTTGTGCAGCTCTACAGTTTTGTGCCTGGTGTCCTCAGACATTTCTTTAGTGTTGTCCATGGTGGACAGGTTGGAATCAGATTTATTGAGTGTGTGATCAGGTATCTTTTATATAGGTAATGAGTTTAATACACATGCATTTAATACAGGTACTGAATGAAGGATAGGAAAACTTCTTTAAGATAGACTAACAGGTCTGTGAGAGATAGATTTCCTGCTGGTTGGTAGAAGATCAAATAGTTATTTCATGCAATAAAATGCAAACTAATTAATTGAAAATAAAAATAAAAATACATGTGATGTTTCTGCATTTAAGAAGAAAGTCTGTTAGATGAGTTGGATGAAAATTACATATCTCGGATTGTTCATGAGTCAGCAAACTTTCAGAATCAATTGTGTATCAAATACTAACTTTCCCCCAGTATATGTTGTGATTAAAGATACTGGTTTATTATGGTGCTCACACCCACTGAGGTAAGCTACTTCTCTGCAGATGATTTACATTAATAACGGACGGCAACAAATCAAATCCCGGTCATCTCATTAGGCACGGGAGACGAGCCAAAATACCTAATTTTGTCCCTTCTCATGTGCCGTACAAATCATAGAAATACATAAGCTATGTGTCTATGGGTGGATCCTCACCCGTGCCATGGGAATGGGTGTTTTCAAAGGCTCGAAAAGTTGTCATCATTGTCCTTCCTCCCCCAAAACCCCCAAAATGAAATGAGAAAGTAATATGACACATACTCGTCTGTCAAAGTAATTAACACAGAACACACACCGCATGGCCTCTGTGCTGCTTCTCCACCCTCTTCAGAGCTTTAATGAGGAATCACTTTTTGTTCCGTCAAAGAAATCTGCATCTACAGGCCTGTCAGCTCACTTTTTTCTTCTTCTTTTTAAATTCTGTCCACCTGAATAATTGTTGAATATCATTAACCAGGTGTGTTAATGAAAGACACAGGGATAGACTGACATTTAAATGTCTGCATGTCAGTTCATGTAGAGGTGCAGGGCAGATCAGGTGGTAGAGAAATATGCTCTTATCTTACTGTTTTTTTATTTGTTTAATCCTTGTTTTTAATGTGTGTTTGGATCATTAAAACTGTCTAAATGAGAAAATAAATGTAACTTCTACTTAAAAAATGGGAAAGCTAAGGCATATGTAATAACTGGTGCATAGGGAAATCACATTTTAAATAGTGTATAACAATCAACCTTTTTTATGTTTATTTAATTGTTTCCACACTAACCTAACCTCAAATGGCGAGAAGACACTAAAAAGTCTGTAAATCAGTTATTCTGTCTCGTGTTTATGTGGCAGGACGACCAGAGGGCCCGGGCGGGGATCCCACAACCTCCCGGGTGAAAGTCATGCGCGCTTGCCAGCCAAAGGGATAACCCCTGTGGCCACGTAGCCAGGGCGCACGATCAGTCGCAGGCACACAGTGAAAGGACCCACACACTGTCACATTTACAAAAAAGCATGCAATGCATAAGATCAACTGTGCGATGATGAAAAACCTGGAAATTAAGGAGGTTTGAGATTGGAGAGCCTTATCAGAATGATGATGCAGCTCCTCTTGGCTTTGCAGAGTTGTAGTGGATTCAACTCTGCTGATCGGCAGTTTCAATGATTTAATAGGACAAAGCTTAAAACAAATATGTTGTTCATCTGCCTGTGTCTTGATATCAGAGAGAGAGAGAACAATAAGCTGGTGGAAATTTACAAGCTAAAGAGCTAGAGTTGACCATGAGGAGATAGAAGAGACAAAAAATAAGACTTACGTAAGGGTATTTGGGAAATTCTTTGTTAAGTTTGCCAACCAAACTAAAGATACTGCTAATGAGGTCCCATTTTTTAACTTGAATTTAAAACTTACAGACCTTTCCATTTACAGTCCATTCTTATGGACTGCATGCTCGATTTTCTTGGGTTTTTCCATGCTTGGAAACTTGTATTTCTTTTTCTGTATAATCACCTAGAACAGACGTGTTTTGTTGTCTGGTTAAAGCCAGTCAGAGCGCAGGTACCTAAAGAGTCAGGTCATATAAGTAGAGTGTGTTTTATTTCCGTGTTTTGGTTTTACTTCTCTATATCTTTGTATTTCTTGTAAAAGCAGAGGTGAGGGAGACCACATCCTTCCTATAAACTGGTCAGATCGACTGGTCTATTTGGGGAACACCCATCAGCCGTGCTGATTTTTCCTTTAAATTCATATTCATGGGCCAGGGACATAAAAATCTGAGAGAACTTTTAATTGGATGTAAATTTAGAGTTTGCCCGGAGTGCCGGATAAGTCATCTACATTTATGATGTTTTTTTCTCCCAGGAAATGACGAACTCTATATTTAAGAATACCTACTAAACTACCTATATTTGTCGATGTTTGGTTCCGTCCTGGTGGCTGGTTGATGCAATGTGCAGGCAGCCTATTATCATGTAAATCAGATTTTAGACTTTAAACAAAAATAACATTAACATTAATTACATTTTCTGTGATATATGTAGAGTTTGAGGAGCAGGACGTTGCTTTTCATCTGTATTCTGACAATCTTTGACTTGTCTTTTTCTTCTCCGTGCAGCCATCTTTTCTCTATCACACACACACACGTTGCCCACAGGACAATAATGTCCTTTGACAGGCTGCTAAGGTCAAGCCTTGGGCTGTGTTATAACTTCACTCCGGGGGATTGTTGAGGAGATAGACAGAAATTCTTCCCTCTTTACCCACACAGATACAAACTAAAGACTTGCGTGTGTGTATCTTTGTGTACTAAGGCATATGTGTGTGTTTTGGAGGGGGTTAGTAGGTATAGGGTCCTACAGAAATCGTGTTCTCTTCCAAGAAACAAGGAATACAAATAAAAAGAGGTAGCTTGCGAAGCAGAGTCAAGTATGAGGGCTATGTTCATGGAAGCGTATAAACATTGTGATGTATCTGGCTTGTCTGCTGCAGCTCTCTGGTTCTCCTTTGTATCAGTGTTTTCATGGAGAAAGAGACTAATAGGTAGAGATTGGTGGTTAGTAAATCATTTTCTGTTGATTGACATTTTGGAGATGCACAGATGTTGGGCTTGAATAAATAAATATGATGGGAGGTAAAGATTTTTAAGCTACAGACTGCACTTCCTGTATTCACATTTCAAACAAACTCTTCTACTAATAAGGCAGCAAAGATGGACATCCATCATTTGACAGCCGTTTCTTTAAGAGCTTATATTTAAATGAAAATCTACTGCGGTATTGTTAAGCTGTCATCCCAAGTAAAACTTGCAGCAGTCTCCTATTGCAGCCCGAAAAGCTCTTTTTTAAAAGAGCTTTGGGTGAAACCTAATGGCCGTAGCATCCTCTGGGGCTTGTATATCTTACCTCTACTGCCTCAAGATTCTGCGCTGCATGAAAAGACTGCAAAGCACACATAAAAAGTTTTGTTGTCCATTTCTTTAGTTCTTAACACAAAACCCTCTGAAAGGGCTTTGAAGGCTCTTACAGATGAGGAAACCTCCACGCTCATACATTTAAATTTTCATGGGGTCCCTGGACATATTGCCACTTAAACTCACTTTCAACATGTTCTAGCAGATGGGAGGCATCATAGATGGCGAGCTCAGAGCAGGGATCTAACACTTAGTGATCCAGCTGGTCTCACAGCAAAATGGGAAATAGTCACTGAAACCTAATCTCTTGCTTTATGCCAACATGTATGATTTTCTCTGATATTTTAGGCCATGAAAATAACTCCAGAAGGCAATATTGTGATACACAGTATGTTCCACTAGCCAAAATAAACCCCTTATGTTACAGGAATTATCCAAACAAGGACACAGAGCTGTGAGAAACTGAAGAGCTATTGATTCAAACCTGGGCAGAAACGCAGTTCAGACAGAAAGATTTTTGCTGGTGGACAGAGCTCCTGTTCCAGAAATGTTAAACTAACTTTAAATGAATTTAAAAAGAAACTCTGGGTCAACTACTCTGAGCATCCTTACCCAGAGCTGGGAACCATAATAAAAACCTGGATTCACCATGGTGTTGAGAAAAAGCTAATTATTTAACCTGAGTGGTGCAGAGGTTCCAGTTGAAGCTTTTGAGCAACATAAAGAGGTGTTTTGTTAAAAGAAGAACACAGCTGCTGCTGAGGAAAGAGAAGCAGCATGGAGACACTATATAAGATTTTATCATAGTTGTTTGATTTTTTGTTCCTCAACCTATGACTATGACTTCTCCCGCATTATTTATTATTTGGAGAATTTAGCTCATAAAATACCTCAGTCTTGTCCAGATGCACATCCTGCTGAACTTTAAAGCCAAACTATCCACGTAAAAGATTAATTCTGTCTGTTTCTGCTTCAGAGCCACATCTTCCTATCCACGTCACTTCCTCAAATAATGCTGTGTATTAATTTGCTGGTTGAAAAAAACATTACAGCCGTTAAAGGAAAATTGCAAAATGTTATTGATGCTAACTTCAACTGCTTATAACAGCCCATAAATGTTTGTGAATTGAAGGGACCAGTTGCTGGACCCTTTGGAGAGGATTCTTGTCTCATTCTTGTCCATGTTTCCAACTACTCAGCAGAAATGGGTTTCTTTGTTGTATTTTGGGTTTCACATTAAAACTTTTCTGTTGGTGAAATGTGTTAACGAGCCAACACATTTCACATTCCAACACAGGACTGTTCAATACATGAGTAAGTTTTGTAATATTTGAAATATGTTGTTTAGCTTTGTCTATCAGAAATATGCAAGGCCTTGCCTGATGCACAATCTTTCCTGCTCTGCAGGTTGCTATTTTCAGGTTGCTAGCTAATGCACCCCCATCAGGAATGAACTGAGTGCTGAAAAGAAAAATTAAATACATCATAAATATCTTCATCTGGAGTATGCAATGTCTGTGGGCTCCAATAACAATTTCTAAATGTCTGCTTTTAATACAGTGGCATCTGAGTGACAGATGATTATGAGTTTTGGCTTGAGATATCCCCATGACATTCTCTGAATCTTTTCACAATACGGTGTACTGGAGATAACAGGATATCAGATTTTATTTTTTTGTGTGTGTTTTATATTGATAAAACCTTTTCTGAAATTGTTCCAAAATTTATGACATATTTTTTCAGATTTCTGATCATAGCTGTCATCATGAAGGTCTGCTTCTTTGAACTTCCCTCAGTAAAACGAAGACAAATATTAAATATGGAGCTGAGGAAGAAGGATTAGAAGTCAGCCCTCAGCTTCAAACAGCTAAGTTTAAAACTAAAAACAAAGCCAAAGATGTGGGTGTAGTCCAGGACTCAGACCTGAACTTCTGTCATCACATTAAGACCGTTGTTAAGTCAGCCTATTATCACTTAAAGAACATATCGATGATTAAAGGACTGATGTCTCTGCAGGATTTATTAATCTATCCATCATCTAGCTTTAGTAGACTGGACTACTGTAACGCTGTCCTTACAGGTCTCCCCAAAGTCCAGAGCTGCAGTTAGACCAGAATGCTGCTGCTCCAGTCCTCACAAAGACCAGGAAAGTGGATCATATAACACCAGTCCTCGGATCGTTACACTTCCTGTTTTCAAAGAATCGTCTTTAAAAACCTGCTGTTAGTCTACAAAGCACTGAATGGTTTATTCAGGATCTTCTGATTTGTTCTGAACTAACCAGATCCCTCAGGTCATCATGGTCAGGTCTGCTTTCAGTTCCCAGAGTCAGAACTAAACACAGAGAGGCAGCGTTCAGTTTTTATGCTCCGCACATGTGGAACAAACTCCCAGAGAACTACAAGTCTGCTGAAAATCTAAGCAGTTTTACATCAGGGTTAATAAAAAACAAAACCAGCTTTTACTTCCTGACAATGTAACTTTTGTATTTTTATTTCTTGCATTGTATTTCAGCATTTCCTGTCCTTTTTTTAAAAGTTTGCTTTTAATGCAATATTCAATTCTTTCTCTGGACCCTGCAGTTAAGATTTTAATGTTTTATGTAAAACACTTTGAATTGAAATGTGCTTTACAAATAAACTAGCCTTGCCATGCCTGATGTGTCTCTCTCTCAACTTATTGAACTGTTGCAAATTAACGTAATTAATTAATTTCAACATGTTCCTCCAGCTGTTTCAATTTTACCTTCTCAGCCTCCTGTTGTCCAATGTCCCGACTTTTCTGGCATGTTTTGCTACAATGTAATTTAAAATTAACAAATTTTATTCTCATAAAATAATAGAGATGTGTCATATAATGAACATTTTAAATGCTTTCTATGTTTTATTATGAATAAAATCTTGGTTTATGAAACATGCAAATCACGGCATTTCATTTTTTTTACATGGTACACAAAGTCCTACTGTGCCATGTTAGGAATTGGGTTTGTATTACAAAACACTAACATGTTGGTTATATGAGAAAACGTCTTGTTTGCTAACTTAGATATTTAATAGTTTGCCACAGTAACATTAACACCGATCTTAATTTTGCATGTCTTTGCCACATGCATACAAATTGAAACAGTAAAGAGAGAAAAAGAGAAACAAAATAGAAAAAAACCACTGCACACTATTAAATTCAAACAGTTCTCACTATGTTGACATGTGTGGAGTTTTATAAATCTCCTCATGCAGTGACCAGTGCCGTCTCAGGGCATACCAATGAGCTGGTGATATGTATGCATGCTTAGCTTAAAATTAGATTTTTTTCTTTTACCTGACATCAAAGGTCGCCCAATACAAACTACACTTAAAACTGATACTTTTTCTTTTTGTAAACTTAAATGTTGTCAAGAGTTAGCCAGCATTAGGTCTTTCTACCCCCCCTGAACACTCAAACCTATGTAACATTCCTGCTCCTGTTTGTTCAATGATTAGTCTCATCACAGCTACATTGACCTGTCTGCTGCCCTAACCTGTCTTTAATAGCAAATGTGTGGAGAATTCAGAATATAATATGATAGTGAGCCCATCCTGTTGGAAATGTTAAGATTTGTTTGCGGGCATGATGAGACAAGATGAAACTTTTCATTACTTTGGATGATTGGAGCCAGAAGACATTTTAAGTATTATGAGAATAGAAGAGTGAAACAAAGTTCAGTAGTGGCCTAATGCCAGAACAACAACAAAAAGTTGCTTTCACAATGACAATGACAATGACGAATCAAGTAGATGAAAAAAACCCACTGTAACTTTGTTTGCAATGAAATCAAAGTCTATATTAAAAAGATTTAATCAATATAATCCATTCCATGTGTCCCTGTTTTTCCCTCATTGGGAGCTGTGTATGATGTGATCATTCGTCTGTAAAGCAGGCCTTTTTAAAAAATAATGACTTCTCTCTGATGAACATGCCAAAAATTTGCCAAAGATGAGTATTTACAATCTTTAGAAACACATAGAAAACTGCTGGACATGTCCAAACAGGTTTTATCCATGAATACAAAAGAACCTGAAACGTACAGAGAGATTCGATCTGAAAGGCCTGGATCCCCGTTGGGTCGGAGCTGCTTTGGCATGTCATGGCTGCCCAGTGATCATTCATATGAGCTAAATAATGTATATTGATGCTTGTGGTTTTCTAAGAATATTGAAGGCAGTCTTTACTGGGGGCACATGGGAATAAGCTCTTTTACACTCCTGAGGCTTCTTTTTTCTTTTAATAAAAGAACAGATTTTCTGAGAAACAAATAGCTTCCCTGTATTCAAATATCTTTCATAATTCTTAAAACTGAAACTAAATCATTTGAATCCAGCATGTTTGGCACCCCTCTGGATTTTTACAACAGATCCTTTATGGTATCAGGGCTTTCTCATGTCTCTTTGGGCACAGCCTCTTCTTGCTTTATTCAACACATCTGCATGCAGCTGTAGTGGAACACAAAGGTTTGGCTCCTTTTTCTGTTTGTGGTTGCACGATGAAAATGACTTGATGACAATACCCTAATAGATGATGTGTGTGACATAATAGACGAGGTATTCAAAGCTAATTTTTCATAATTAGGAAAGAGAGAAAGTGCCTAAAGCAGAAGCTTGGCCTCACTGATCCATCAGCCCTTTGTAAGAGCTCTTTGAAAACTATCAAAGCTTGTATGTTCGCTTTTTTAAAAGTCTTCCAGTTCTTGTTGTTTAGATTTTCATTCTTTCTTCCTACAAAAAACTCCCAGTTCTAAGATATTACTCCTCTGAGATCCATTCACTTATTATTGATCATGTTTGTGTCAGGGGGACTAGGAAAGACTTTTCTAGAAAGCCAATGAGGATTTTTTTTTGTTCAAGTTCTTCCACACCTTGACTTGTTTACTTCTACTGTGTATTAAAACTAATCACACTCCAAACACAGCACTCTGAAATCTATTGAGGTTTAAACTGGAGCAAAACATTTGACGTCAGACTAAATGAATGCTTCATGACTGGCAAACTCAAAAACATTTTCTAATTTCCACAAATTTATTACAAAAGTTGAATCATTTTTAAGAAATCAAGACAAATCAGGCAAGTTTTTGCAAATTAAAAAACTCATTCATTCTTTTTTTTTTTGCTTCAGTTGCTCCAGTGAATAGAGAACAAATTAGATTCCCACAGTGGTGCCAGCTTACATGAAGTCATGGACAAAGTTTGCACACCTGCTAATCAGTATGTGAATTCATGCTGTTCACCTGAAGAACATTTCCTTAGAAATATTTTGTATTTTCCTTTCTCTATATTTTTCAGTCATAAATTGGGACAGAACTAATTTTCAAACCTACGGAGTCGGTGTGGCGAAACTCATCAAACAACTTATGGCCAGTCAAAAAATCTTATTTGACCTTAGATGAGTTATATGAACATTTGAAAAAAAGAAAGAAAAAAACAGTTTTGATTCTTTAACTCAACTTATCAGAATTTAATAAAGTAAAGTATCTTGGCTTTAATTGAGCTTAACATAAGGTAAGATGCTCTTGCAGAACATGTTGGACTGTTGGAGGCTACTCTGTGTCTGACAAACTAAGTCCACCTAAAATAATAAGGCAATACCTGGAACTTATTCCTTTCTGTATGATTATCAGTCACTCACATTAGGGTCGAAGACTTTTGTCCCTCTCTTCTTTACAACATTGCTTTCTTCATCTATTTGTTTATGCATTGCTCTCTTAAGATTTCACTTCGATGTTTTGATCAGGATGAAATCGGAACTTTGATTTGGCCGGTCCTAATTTCTTGATTATTTTTATTTTCAGTCGTTGCGTTGTCGACTATGCTGTGTTTAGGATAATTGCCCTTCCGCATGGCATGTTTTTGCCAAGCGTTAGCTACAGACAGAAAAGCTCACGTTTGACTTTAGAAAATTTCAGCATACAAAGGAGGTCACGGTTGATTCAATGAACCCAAGGTATCCAGGTCCTCTGGCTGCAAAACAAGCCAAAACCATCAGTCCTGCGCAGTTGGCATGAAGAGTTTGTGCCAATATGCTTTTTTCCTTTCATCACGTCTGTTGAAAAGTAAACACATCTCTTCTTTGGTGTTGTTCAGATACAACTTTGCAAACTATGGCTGTTACCACGTTTTTTGTAGAGACAGGCCTGAAGTCTTTTTGTAATTGAACTGTAATGAACTTTAACATTTAATATGCTAGGAGACTTTGTAGAGTCTGAAATGTAGCTCATTGGTTTTTGTGGTTTCTTTGTGTATTGCATGGTCTACTGTTGAGATAAACTTTCTGGAATGTTCATTCCTGAGGAGAATGATAACTAACTTAGAGGCTGTCTTCTTTTCTCACTGTAGATTGATGGACTCCAAATCACTGTTGAAAAGGCCCTATAACCTTTCCCAGATCAATGTGCAGAACAATTGCTTCTCTGAGGTCATGATCGGTATATTCTACACATGAAGTGAATTATCGATGAGGGGAACTGAAGGTTTTAAAAACATAAACGATTGTACAGTAGTGTATTTAAACTTTAACCTTCTGTTATGTTTTGTTATTTCTATCAGTACATCTTGTACTAATTTCTACTAAATCAACGAAGGACCAAAAATCCTTGCATGTTCCCTTTAAAATTGTGTTCACTTAATTTTGTTGAATGTCTGGACAATGAAAATAAAGATTCTACACTTTGTACATTCATTGCGGCATTTAAACAGTTTTCCTGAATCAAACTGCTGCAGAGAATCTCTTTTCATGTAAAAAGCCAATGAAATCAATTCTGCAAAGGTTTGTGGCCATGTGTACTTCATCATGTGTATTTTGTTTAGGTACAGAAGTTTACAGCTATGAATAAATAAATGAATAGACAAATAAATAAATAAATAAAAAGCTTTTTGTGGCTGTTATGCAGTATTCAGATGGCCTAGCAAATTGTTCTTTGCCTTCTGTTGTGTATTCAAAAAAACAAAACTGGGGACATTTTTTTAATGTAAAGATTGTGAGATGTGAGGAACAGATGATTCCTGCATCATTGAAATGTCACTGTTTTATATATTTCTGTCACGCTCATCTCTAGAGGCAGTCTGTTGGATACTGAGATTTACCATTAGATCCATGTCCCAGTTTGAATATGCGTGAGTGTTTGTGTATCTGTGTGTAATCAGACTGTAGTCAATACCTCATCTTGCTCTTGCGCTGGTCTGAAAGATTGCTCTGATACATGGCCTTGTTGCAATGTCCCAACAGTTTCTGAGAAAGCAGTCCTTCCCCTGAGAAGGAGATGGAAAAAACGGGGAGGGGGGTTCCTCACAGTCAGAACAATCACTAGCAGAATGTTGTTCATACCCAACAAGCTGTTGTGGCACATGCATGTGTACACATATCTAATTCTGGCCCTTTGATAATGTCTGGGCACGCAAACCCATCAAAAATGTAAAAAAGATAAAATAAAATAATGAAATTACCCATTTTATAGTGGCTGGAAAGACTTAACCCGAATGCTTCTTGATAAAAATAACCGAACCCTTTCTTTAGCGGAGGAATTACCAGTGTCTTCGATTAACATGAAAACACTCTCAGTAAAGGTTTTGCTTATAAACTTATATATTCCAAGAGAAACTACAACAATTTAGTATCTGAGAAATGTTATTAAAGCAATTTAATTAGCGTATTTAGTTATAAACATCTAAGCAAACATACATTTGGCCATTTCAAATTTTGACATAATATTTGAATGCTTGTGTGATCCACTGGATTACATAACTGATTACAGCAACACTTCAAAGTTATACAACCTTCCATATAAAGATGTAAATAGTTAATATTGCTGGATTAATACTTGTCTATTAGCATGCAGCAGCATTTTTACTTACAAAGACAGACCTCCTGGATCAGCTAATAGTTCTTTTGCAGTTTTGAAATTCAGTCAATCTATATCTTGACAATCACACCAGAATAAAGTGATGCACATCTTAGGTATACAAAATAAAAGCATGAAAATGTAAAACAAAAAAATAACCTGAAAATGAAATAAAAACACGTGATCGCCAAGAGAGGGAACAGCTGTCTGACATTGGAGCAGTTTAAAGGGCGACAGGTTTTTACCTCTGAAATAGGGTATAATAGCTTCAGTGGAGACACTCGTGTACGTAATAGTCGCCTCTCTGCGTGTCTCTCCTCCTCTCTCCCAACAAGTCATAGCAAGGAAGCAGAGGAGCTGTGTGGGCACAAATTTGAAGCCGAGGCGGCGGAGCTGCGGACACGTGCCGGTGTTCAGCACCACGGACAGCGAAAGACCTTTTACATTTTCCATCGATACTGGACTTTTAATGTCAACCACTGAGCTATTTTCCTGGGGATATGCTTGTTTTCATCTGAATGTAAAGACATCTGGACTTTCCATCCTCTGCCAAAGTAAGCCCTATCTTATGCTGATCGAATCATATGTTGGACCGCACGCGCAGTGTGGGGTTAAACATTGCTCTCCAGTAGTTACAGGCTATATGGGGTGAGAAGTACCGATATAAGATACAGTTAACAGAGCCATAGCCTTCATGGTTTAATATACATCCTATCCGTGGTCACAGAAATTGGAGTCAAGCTTATGTGACGTGCGTAAAAACGGTGGCACCATTCCCGGCGTTACTCCTGCTTGACGCACAACACACTGCACGCGTTATGTTGTGTTTGCAGTGTCGGATAATAACAGACGTTAACAATAATCGTTTTTAAAAACAAGAGGACACCGGAGAGCTGACAAGAACGATATATCACCATCACCGTGTCAGCAGTTTGTGGGATAATTACTCATAGCGACCGCTCCACGCGAGGCAACTTGCGCTTGAATATAGGATTCATCACAGTCTTCTTTTTGGTGCTGGCTTCTTGTTGCGCATGATGCATGGGGACACTTTTCTCAAATTCATCGAGTTCTCCTAACTCTTTGTGCACGTACGAATACAATTAATTTGCATTACAATGCTTTTTTATTGCCATATTCTGTCACCTTGAACTGTGGTGGCCCCTGATTCTGCTTCTGTGCTCCTGTTCCAAACTAAACACGAGGATTAAAAGTTTTTCTTCCAAACCACAGGACTCAAATCTGCATGTAGATTGTACACAATGGAGTCCTTGGACCAGAACTGGTATCCCTTCCCATCAGACCTCAACTCCTCTGGAGCCACAGCCTCACCCTTCCCTTACTCCTACCCTCACTTCTTTAACATCTCCTCTAACGTGTCAGCTCAGAGTGTCCCCTTTCAGGGCAGCAGCACTCTGATGACAGCAGTCATCTCCCTCACAGTCTTTGTGCTGGGTCTGACAGGCAACACTCTGGCCATCTATGTGGTGCTGCGCTATGCCAAAATGAAGACTGTCACCAACATCTACATCCTGAACCTGGCTGTTGCCGATGAGCTCTACATCATCGGGCTCCCCTTCCTCACCACACAGAATGTTCTCTCCTATTGGCCATTTGGTTCCTTCCTCTGTCGCGTCGTCATGACTGCAGACTCCATGAACCAGTTCACGTCGATCTTCTGTCTCACCGTCATGTCCATGGATCGTTACCTGGCTGTGGTGCACCCGATTCGCAGCACCAAATGGAGACATCCTCGCGTGGCCAAGGTGGTGAGCGCAGCGGTGTGGGCCGTTTCCTTTGTGGTGGTACTGCCAGTGGTCATCTTCTCTGATGTTCAGGTATATATTACAGCTTCGTCCCGGTGGAAATTCCAAACACGATCCCCAGATGACGCCACCAGACTCAAGTCAACAAGTTCCAAACATTCACTTAGCTGCAATTAGTCATTTCTGTCACTAGATGTCACTGCACCCAACATGTCAAATCAGTGAGATCATTAAATTGTATTAAAATTAAGAGACAAAACAATAACAACATCACAAAACTTTTGTCACGATTACAGAATTTCAAAATAAATGCATTTAAAATGCAAAAGACACAAAATTACCAAAGTGAGCATGGTGGCAGACCAGGCTTTGCATAATATTAATCATAAAGATATTCACAAGTAAGTTTTTGCCAGTCTGAAGTTTACTTTTAGTTGTAATAAGTAATTTGTCAAAACCAGCCATCTGGTCTGCTGGCACTAATTGTAATATTCCAGGAATTTAAAAGCCATACTTTGCGTAACTAACAGCATTTTATAACAGCATTGATTATTAGCTTACAATGACAAATGCTTTGTCCCTCTCCACTGGCCAATTTATTTCCTTTACTGCTTTCAGAAAAGCCTGAAAATGAACATGGAAATTTATTCTGAAGACCAAGTATGCTCCTGAGTAAGAGTTTTAATAATCACTCAAATCCATCTGAATCTTTCTTAGAGTTAGAAGAAAACATTTCATGAGAAATACTTTTTACATTTAGCGAGGATGGCCAAATAGTTATGTTATTATAATTATTCAGTATATAATAAATCAATATAATTAATGGTAATTATATTTGTACTAAATTGTATATATATCTCATGGATTGAAATAAAACTTGGTTGCAAAAATATTAATGTCAAACCTTTTAAAATGAAAATAATCACATTGAGAGTTGAAATTTATGTTTCCTAATGAACAGATCAGTAAAATCATGCTGTTTATAATAAGTGTGATGGTTATGTTCTCAGGTTAATGTAAAGGTTGTTCACAGCAAAGCTGGAAGTTTAAGTGAAGAACTTGCTGTGAACTGTAAATGTCTCATGTCTTTAACACATTCAATCTGATGTGAGAGAGTTAGCATTATTTTAGTACAAAGGTAGTAACAAGGTAATGTTCATGCCACTTGCGTTGCTGACATAGATGCTTATTAAGCTTTCATATCATAGTGACTAACCTCTCTGGGTGGAAGGTAAGAATGTCTTGGATCCAGAGTTTTGCATTCTTAAGACATAGATGTTGTGTGCTGCACTTTTATCCATTGAATGAGATTTTTATACTTAAATGTGATAATGAAAGGTGCTACAGCCCTGTGGCTGCCATTGTTTTTCTTGATTGCACTCATGGACACATCATTGTTTGTGTGACGTCATGTTAGTATTGCGCCTGGGGAATTGACCGCAAACCAGTGATCACACAGCAAGGAGATAATGAAGAAAACATTATCACAAGTGTCAAATCACAAGTCAAGTCAAGTCGAGTCTCAAGTCTTTTGACAAGTCTCAAGTCACTGTAAATGTGACTAAATTGCAACTTAGTCCACATTAGTCTGCTTAGACACAAGGTGTAATTAATTTTGTTTTACTTTTTGAGTGTATAACCAAAAGCTACAATAATCTGGCCCTTAGCCCACTCATATTAATCCTTTTTCATAACTTATCGGCTTTAGCTCAAGAGTCAAGCAGGACGTAGAGTGGCTGTAGAATTGGTATAGGAAGTTAAAGTCCCAGTTTCCCCAGTTCATGTGGCAAAACATCCTTGGGCAAGCGTATTTTTTCCAAAATGTTCTGCATGTCTAAGTTTGTTTGGACAGAAGCATCTACAATGTAATATCAATCTTTTTGATCATTTCAGTGTGCCAGACATATTTTAAATTAAGTGATGTATAGTTGTAGCCCTAAACAAGTAGTTTTAGCAGGCAATCCTGACCTTTTTTTGTCCAAGTTGTGGTGTCCAAACCTTACCACTGAGGAAGTAAGAGCTAAAATAAAAAAAGCCATGTCTGTCACTGCACTCACAAGAGACCAGAAGCACTCCATGAAGTGGAAAAAATTCATGACTTCACATCAGAGTCAAATGCCCTTTTTACTCCACAGTCACTCCTTTGCTGTTTGTTCCCATCATCTTTGTGTTCATATCAGGTGCCATCTGCTGTGAATGGCAAATTCACACCTTAATGCACGCCACAGCAAGGCCCTGTCAAGCCCTTTAATTGTGCACATGCATATTTCATGTGCTGCCACTGGGGTCAGTGAATGAGTGTGTGTGGGGTCTGTCAGAAAATGTTGACAAATTACAACTGTGTGCTGCTGGCTACTGCAACAAGTTTCGCAAAGCCTGCTAATCAATCTGTTTTACAACACACATCTTACAAGATAATTGTCAAAACAAATGTGTGTAGCCTCTATCTCACTATACAACTTAACCTTTTATTTGCTGGTTGGTGCTGAGTTGCTTCTCAGCTTCAAAATTAAATATGGATACAAGGTAATAGTTACATAATAGTTATAAAATATATTTGTTTCATAGCTAAGGGAGTTGAAATGATAAGATCTTAACATTTCACATTACCTGTAGTTGATTGTTTTGCTCATGGCATTGCACATTTTGAAGTGCATGTGGCAGCACAACAAAGGGCCCAGGTGGGAATAGATCCCACAACCTTCCAGGTGAAAGTCATGCACGTTAACCAGTTAGCCAAAGGTATATCCTTGTGGCCAAGTAGCCAGGGCGCATTATTACTTGGAGGCATAGTGACAGGACCCTCACACTGTCACATGCAGTTTCTCAGCCAGCTCCAAAAATGTGCATAACGTGTGCCATCAAAATGAGTCAGAAGCCCAGATTTTTAAGATAAAAAACTTCTTTGGTGTTGCTTTCATTTTTACTTCTCATTTGAAATGTTTTCATTTTACAAACTCTAGCCTGTGTGATAGAGTCATGCAATCCTGTTGTGATTGGAAGAGGCAGACATGAGCATGATCTGGAAAAGTGTGATGTTTTTTAACCATGTGAAACTCTTTTGCTTTGCACAGTTGAGCAACATAGCCATGAGACTCTGGCCTGAGGCTGTATTGCCTGATAGAAGCAATATGTCAGCCCTTTTTTATAACTTTTAATTGAAGGCTGCATTAAATAATATTCAGATGGCAATGAACAGCCACTGTACTGTATGTGTACATAAATACCTATTTGATAATGTATTGACAAGGTTAAAATATGTTGTTACTGTTAAGCTCACATCTTGTTTCTGCTGCTTTCAGAAATCCTTCCTAAATGTTGAATAATACCAGGATACTGAAATAAAAAAGAGTTACTTTGTTTGGTTTATTTGACATGTAAGACTGGGTTTGCAACACAACATTGTTGTTAAAGTGAGCGGCAGTTATTTCAGCTGTAGCAAAGATTGTATATGGATGAAAATAAATACTAAGCAATAAAGAGCTTTTGAGCTTTCACACAGAACAAAAGTCGGAGGAAAACTTCTAGCAACGTGTCTATAATAGTGCACAGGCCTGCGTTGTATAGCTCTGAGGGCTAATAGTAATTAGCCTGGCTATTGCGACTATATTGCTGCGAGCATATATATATATGGAGCTTGTGAAATTTTAGTCATGATAGCCAGGCTAAATAGTTAGATAAATGGCCTAACAATTCAAATAATGCCTCTTTAAACCCTCTGCCTCCACACACCTTACAGAAAATGGTTTCAAAATCAAGCGCACAAAGAACAAAATTACCTTTTCTCTGGGCTTTTCAGTCTGTTTATATTCTGTCCATCAATATTTTCTAAGCATATTATCCTTTAACTTTAAACTGAATGTTTTTCTAATTAAATGTTTAATTAATTGCCTTTAGGACACATTTAATTCTTGCAACATGATCTGGCCAGAGCCAAAGGACTTGTGGTCAACAGCCTTTATCATCTACACTGCCACAGTGGGCTTCTTTGGACCGCTACTCATCATTTCCCTCTGTTACCTGCTCATCGTTGTCAAGGTAAGTGTGTGGTATGTGTGTCAATGTCAGGGACAAACACAACCAGCTCATGAATAAATTCATCCTTTAATGTAATGATTTCCATCCTACCCCCATCTGTTTCATAATCCTCCTTTTAATGATGGAATTTGCCGATTTTCATGCAGGTGAAGTCTTCAGGAGCGAGGGTGGGCTTCACCAAACGTCGACGATCAGAGCGCAAAGTGACACGGATGGTGGTTGTGATTGTGGTGGTGTTTGTGCTCTGCTGGCTACCGTTCTTCATCATCAACATGGTTAACCTGGTGGTCATCATTCCCGAGTCCAGCACCACTGCTGGGATCTACTTCTTTGCTGTCATCCTGTCGTACGTCAACTCCTGTGCAAACCCGTTGCTCTACGGCTTCCTGTCAGACAACTTCAAACAGAGCTTCAGAAAGGTTGGCTGCTTTAAAGTTTCCATGAAATAGCTGTTTCAGGGATTCCATGAAAACAGAGGCATGGAAAAAAGAAACCTTAGTTTTGCAATCATTAAGTCTATCTTGAAGCATACATAATTGTGGGACCTGAATTTGGCTGCTAAGAAAGGCAAACCAACAAAAGGCATGGAGCGAAAAATGAGTGCATTAATTAAGGAAGTAGTAGAAAGATGAACAGATGTGCAGAAAAAAAACAACATTTAAAATACCACTTAAATGATATTAAATAGATGGTGCTTAATTTGGCATGTTTCCTCGGAATGACGTTGTCTGTCTTCTGCAACATTTACATGTGCTATTTGGTCCATTTTCTGGGCCCTTGCAGATCTTCACAATGATGGAGTAGTACCACCGGAAACTGTGGGGACAGTGTTGAGCAGGATAACTGATATGCAAGCCACAAAAAGAACAAAGAAGAAGAAACTGCTGCACAGTGAACGCTGAACCCTGCCCTCTGGTGGATGTTTTAGCTATCGTAAGAGACACATGAAAATGTGAAGGCAGTGACATTTGGAATGGATGTACCTACTTACATATGTAAAGAGAAAATAAAATGGCTTTAAAGCAACATCCATCTAATTTAGAGGTGCACTGTGGAACAAGATTAAAGGTCAGCGAGAGAAAAGGTTATATCATTAAAAACTGCTTATGTTGATACATAAGACCACTTTACTAAAATAACTAATGCTGTTTTCATTCTCTTATGAGCCATTGTTATCTACATGATATAGGTCCTCATATATGACAGCTGCTATTTTTGCGACACAACTTTACTACAGAGTTTATGAATGTACAAACAGCTGTGTCTGAAGATAAAACCACTTGGATTTTAAAAGAGAATAACACTGCTCATAAAGATAAAAACATACATTTCTGGAAGAATATTGGGCACCAAACGTCCACCGTTCATTCACAGCTATGGGTTGGCGTTTGAAGAAATTTCTACGCCCATATTTACCACTAGATGTCAGTAATTCTCACACACTATACCTTTCAGGGGAAATGTGATGAATGGCCCTGTCAAAGCCAGACCTCAGTTCAGGAGATATGTAAAGGTTTGCTGTACAGTTGCAGAACCCATCCAGTTTGAAAGAGCTGGAGCTGATCTGTCTCAAGTCGTGGTCAGAAATCTAAATGCTTCCAGTTTCAAACTCGCACTTGAGATTGCTGCAAAAATCCCAATGTGTACTCAAGTTTATTGTTAGTTTTTTACATAATTTTTAAAGGCATTGGCACCTCTTAAAAAGATGCATAATTCTTACTTTTATCTGCAACTGTTTTACAGCATGGAAGTCTTAAATGTAAAAAGTTATTAAAAGATAAAAAATAATTAAGAAAAGAGGGGAGGTGTGCTAAAATTTCCCAAGATGAAATCAAATAAGTTTCAATAACCCTGAAGGCTCAATTCATCTTAGAGAGCAAAAGCAATGTTCTACTAATGAAATCACAGAAAGAAGTGACTGCACACCTCAATCTGAACATTAAGTTCTTCTTGTGTCCAGTTTATTGGAATTTTTTCAGCTGTTAGAAAGAGCAATGTTGTAAAACTGTGATTTTGGATTGCTCTAAAGCTTAAGGTTAAACATCTATAAAAAAGACATGAAAGAACTTGATTAACACATCAATCGCATCCTAACTTAAACCTTAGAATTATTTCAGAACATTTCATATAGTTTCTTTATTGTTATTTTAGATAATTGTGTGCCTGAGTCAATTTGTGTTTTTTCCAGTTGTGTGTAGTGTTGTCTGCCTCTCCTCACAGCAGTAGTTTTCTTTTAAGTCTTCCTCTACTTCTACATCTTTGTCTTTTGAAAGCAACTGGTGACAGATGTAATTTGCAGACAGGATAAGATTAAGAATCTTTCAGCCCAAACTGTGTTTTCACCTTATCAAGATGGACCATATTTCAATCACGCATCCACTGTTACATGTTACTGTTTTTTAAACATCAACCAACTACAAAGAAGAAAGAATGAATCCAAAATGGCCATAATGGCTAAATTATTGTGGTATTGAGAGGTGACCTTTAAACCCGATGTGAAAACGTTACCATGAAATGACCCCGCTAACACAAACTTTTTGAGCAAAAGCCGATTTTACAGCATATTCATCAGGCCCGCATCAGAATTACAGCTCTGGTGCAACAGTGTGCAGAGATCCTTTGGATCCAGTCTCTCTTATATCTAGTGTTCTACTGTACATGCCAATTCACCTTCTGCGCATGTTCTAAGTTCGACTTCAAAACAGCTGAGAAAACCATTTTACCTTTAGATGACAGTCTTTAGCTCTGCATAGTGTTTTTGCGGTCAGTTCATACATGTTAATGTTGCATGCACACAAACAGGATGAAACCAAATTCAGTATCTGCTGCTTATTGTCAACCATTATATAGAATCTGATCAAATTCTGGTATCTCTGTGCCTCAAAGAATCCCCATTCAACTCCTATATTATTCCACTAAATGCTTTCCAATCCATAACATAAACATTTAGCACAAGTTTCTGATGTTGCAACATCAGATTTTTATGGATGGAAGTTTTGAAAACTTAAGATTAGCTTATCAAACAATTCTCACCTGTAACTCTTTCTCACACTTAGTAAATTTCCTGTGTAAGTGGCATGCTGAATATACCAATCACATGGCTTGGATTAAACATGCCACAATTTGCTGTTTACATGTCTACTCTTATATCTGCTGTTGAAAATTAAAGCCCAGAGGTCCAGAGGCTGAATCAGCACTGAAAACAAATTTCAGACAACACGACAAACACATAAATCCATTTAAGGATTAACCAACTTAAAAGCAAAGATTAGAAGACAAGTTAAATTGGTTTAAGTCTGTTGCTATAACTTGAGGCACTTTAGATTTGTTTGTTATGGACAGCAGCACATTCGTTAACATGAAGCTAATAGTGTTTGGACTTGAGCATCACTGGAGGAATGTTTTCCAAATGAATCCAACTGAAGATGTTATTGGTCAAAGAAAAGCATATTGTTAATCATTTTCATTGGTGCCTTTAAGCTGCTGACCGCTCACAGGAGGAGGACTTTGCAAAGACTTACATCTCATTCGAACCACGTAATGTTAACTTTAGTTGCCAGTGTTTCAGATTAAACCTTTACAGGAGATGAGAAGGGAGCAATTGGTTAAAAAGAGCATTTTAAAAACCTTTAATCATAATAAAGACATGCGTTAGTCAGCTTATGTCAAGGTGTTACCTGCATTACTGCGCATCTTCTTTTCTCCGAGTATGATGCATTTTGGGCTACCCTGGGTCCAGATGCATAAGCAAGGCAAACACAAAAAAACATGATTAGATATATCTTTTTTTTTTTTTAATAAAAAACTTCTTTATAAGGAGTGCACAATGAGGATGTGCACACTTGATTTTAAAAAATAGTCAAATTTACAGACCTTTTGGAGCATGAAAGGGATAATACAGTCTTTCAAAAAAAATGTGATTGCTGTAAATAATTGCAGTCATGCATCGCTGCATAAAGATACAGTCATATGCAAAAGTTTGGGCAACCCTGATTATTTTTTCAAGATTTTTCTTTATAAATCATTGGTTGTTTGGATCATCAATTTCAGTTAAATATATCACATAGCAGACAAACACAGCGATATTTGAGAAGTG
Source organism: Craterocephalus amniculus (assembly GCA_036024015.1). Classification (NCBI taxonomy): domain Eukaryota; kingdom Metazoa; phylum Chordata; class Actinopteri; order Atheriniformes; family Atherinidae; genus Craterocephalus; species Craterocephalus amniculus. The sequence goes on from JAVQJG010025710.1 coordinate 22,559, forward strand.
AAATGAAGTTTATCGGATTTACAGAAAATGTGCAATAAT
>JAVQJG010025712.1:0-24329 GCA_036024015.1 Craterocephalus amniculus
TCTTTCTTTCTTTCTTTCTTTCTTTCTGACTGATTCACACTCACAAATATTAACCTGTACCCTTCTTTTCGATGTCCTGAGGAGTCTTTCTTTTTTCCAGCATAGCTAGTCCTTGTAACAAATTTTGCCTCTATTACAGTGTATACTTTTATTACAGGAAGCTAAATCTAAATGATAAGACTCCAGTCGCCTGGGAATGATGGCTGGCGTGAGGGAGAAAGTAAGAAAGGGGGAGCTGGGGGGTATCAAATAAAGCTATAAGTGGTGATAAAGCGAGGCCTTGCTGGCAAAAAAAAAGGAAGTTTGAAAACCAACTCTGCAAGACTAGATAGTCATCAATTAATATCCCCTGAAGCAGAAAGGGAGGCAGTCAAAAGGAGGGAGAAAGAGAGGGAGATGTAAAGAGAGAACTTTAATGACAGCAAGGTTTTCTGAGAGGTGACTTGGATGATAATAGAGCAGTAGATAAAAAAAGAGGGTGGGAGGCTAAACTTCTGGTTTGTTGTATTTACCACCACATTATTTGAGGAGACAAATGACATTTAAACATTGTAGAATGTCAGAGAGAAAGTTATGGTGACATACAAGTATCCGAAAGTATTGTTACAAATAATTTTTTCACTCTTTCATCTAAATGATGTTCATCTGTTGTAGCTGGAAAAAGAAAAAAAATATATCTTTCAATGATTTAAAGGCCTTTACAGCTGATTCCTCAGAAAATACACCTGAAGGCTAGCTATAGATTTGGAAGAAAAATGGTTTAAGCCCAAGACTCTATGTCCACCAGGATGTTCTCACACCGACAATGTTTTTTGAATGGCAAAGATGCCTTTGTGCACATTCCTGATGGAACTGGGAGCTTAACAAGTATCTAACACTATTGATGCCAAATGCTAAGAGTTATAAATATTTAAAAATTTTAGTGAACGGCTGCTTCGCCTCAAATGAGTTTGCAATAGTTGCTTAGCAACAAGAAGCACTACCAGTACTTCCCCTTGAGTGTTTTTTTAAGTGCTTCTACCTGCAGGAAGAAAAGCAGGTGCCTTACTTTCTTTGATTGAACTGTTTGCTCGTGTTGACATGTTGGGAAGTTGCCTCTGCGGCTGCGGTGCTTATAACCAACACATACAACTAATCTGTCTCTTTTTACTAAACTATTCAGTAATGTTTATTCCAATATAAATTCAAAAGTTTTATGTATGTTGAATTTGTACCTTTTTTATCGGTTTATCCTGTTAAATTAGCAAATATATTTAGATGAATAAGTGATCTTTGAGCCCAGTAAATTACCATAAAAAATAATTAATTTTTACAGAAACTATGACAGCAGTTCTCCTTTGACATTTTTAGTTGTCAACAGACTGCTATAATTAATGAAGCCTATTAATTATAAATAATAGATCTTGTATGTGCAAGCTGCAGCAGTTACACAACACAACTGTTTGCTTAATGAAAACAAGAGACATCAGACTTTATCTAGCTACAAAACCTACTTTAACATAACAAAACCAGACTTTTGCCCCTATAAAACCACTTTCCCTCAGCATGTACAGCCATAAGTATGCATTTAACACACTCACACACTAAAACAGGAAAGCTAGCTTTACTGAGCAAACCCACACGTAGATCTGTTCTACCATTTCCCTCCTTTTCCTTTGTATCTTAAAAAAACATTAACAGCAGCAAGACCAAAAAAAGCAATATATTTGAGGAAGTTCCTTTGGTTGTTCTGTGCTGAAGCACGTGATAGGCATGGATTTATCATTTGTACAGTAGCTGCTGTGTTGATACCCAGGGTGTTTATGTTATGGGGTCATTTTTACACTCCATTACAACATGTGCTCCCATCCCTGAATGTGTGTAAAATCGCAGAAAGTTCATTCCCTTTGGTGTTGGCATTTCCACCACTTCTCTACTTACCCCCCTAACCCCCCACACCCACACCCATCCTCTCTCTCTTTCTCTCTCTCTCCCTCTGTTTTGTGTTGACTGGTGTAGAATCCATTGGGAACACTACCAGGAGCTTGCAAATCTTGCTGACTTGATGCAAGGCTTTGCACAGACTGTGGCCAGAGTCTCTAGCCCCCATCCGCTGAACAAGATACAAAAGATTGCAGCCTCCTGCAGTACTTAAAAAAATCGAATCAATGTAAAGTCAATGGAAACCTTCACATCAGTGACGAAATTCCATCTAGCGATTTTGCGAAGTTTATTTTTTCGGAATGAGGTCGATTTTTTTGACATTCGCATCCAACAGAAACATATTCAACCAATCAGACACGGTCGCGAGCTGCTACTTCAGTGACAGTTTTTGACAGTTTGTTACTTGATTTAAAATAAATTATGTCAACGACAACGAATTCAAGGACAATGTGTGTCGAACCATTTCCAGCGAGCTGAATTATGTAGACGGCATGATCAGATGTATTGATGATCATACGTGCAGCCTAGCCTTCTAGCCGCCCGCAATAAAACACTCGATAGTGGCTTCCGTTGGTGATTTTCTGATCCCATCTACTGATTGGATACAACATGACTTCATTTTGTTTACTTATTAGTGGAGGAGGTAAAGAAGCTGTGGGAAAATATGAGTTCTTCTCTCTCGGTAAGGATGTACCCAATGATTTCTTTTTTTCTTTGTTTTTGTCAGCAATAGAACAAAATCATCCTGGATTAATCGCTTGACGTTTAATCCATGTTTGTCCTCACCTTAACACGTGTATTAATATCAACTAATCAGTAATAAATACTATCTAAACAGTGATGGGAAATGCCATTACTTACAATGTACCAATTATAGGAGTGCATCTCATCATTTTATCAATAAATAGCCAAAATCAAATAGTTCGTTTTATCTGATCTACATCCAAAAAAGATAACTTTTTTTTTGTAAGTTTGAGGATAAGAATTACATCGTTGAAGCTTTACAGAACTTTCCTCTCTGTAGTATCTATGCTGCTGTATCTATGAGCCGGACAAGGTCAACATACCTCTAGCAGCGCACTGTGTGCTCTGCTGTGCCAGCAGCAGCCTCTTTAGGCCCTCGTTCTCATACTCAATCCTCTGTATTGTGACCTGATACTCGGACAGTGTCCGGTCCACTGAGTCCAGGATGTCGCTCACAGTCGCTTTAAAAATCTCATTCAGAGAGGACTCCAGGAACATTTTCAGCTCACTCATCCTGGCCATTTCAGACCGAGCAGCTGCGACGCCGCCACCTCACCAGCGGGTTTTAAAAACACAGTTAAAAGTCCCTGGAGACACAGTGGTCTGTATCCCTGCTACCGTGTGCGGAACAAACAAAGAAACAGTCGCACGGGGATGACGGCAAAGAGAAGCTGGTGCCTATAGGTGCATAGGCTCGCGCGCCCCCTGCTGGTTTGGAGTTGAACCGTTGGACTGGCAGTGACAATGTAAACTGACATTAAAGAAACGCCGCATAAATGCTAAGTAAATCTTTTTGGCAATAGAGACAAATAATTTTCCTATCAGAATACAAAATATATGTGAAGAGAAGGATGATAATTACTCTGCTAATCACTTCAAGCACATGAAGTTACTAACTTGCAGCCCATATAAACGTTAATATGGAATAAAAATACATCACTACTGTTGCTAACTAGCTCACATGCTAAGCTAAGCTATGCTACTGATGCTTAGTAGTAATGCTAAAAGTAAAGCTTTATTAGCTATGGATTTTAAACTGAGAAAAATGGGTTACAGGGAACTCTTTAAAAACCACAAAGAAATTAATAATAATAATATCAAGATGCCTGTTTGATATTTAGGGCGTTTTTAAAACTTGCTTTTCTGCTAACACTTTACCAGAGCCAACTAGACAGAGGCACAGCCAGTGATTTGTATAATCTGCATTTTAACACCACCTGGTTTTACCACATTGTCCCTGGTGTATCAGCAGGAATGAAGGTGAGCCACTCCTCTCACCTTACCTGTCTGTGTGTACTCACATGCCTTCAGGGCCGTGGGCGGGGGCTGAAGGCCTCTCAGGTGTCTTTTTAGCTCCTGAGTGATCTGCCAATCAGAAAGAACTATTTCTTCCTCTTTTGTTGCCACTTTAGCAGCCTTCCACAATCTCTCCCATTTGCGGCTGATGTGCGAACTGGAGAGGGGGAGACAGATCCCTACATGGGCAAGAAGCTTAAAGAAGAAGGGTGACCCAGTTTAGAATGGGGCTAGGACTTGTATGTACTATTATGCAGCATTAGAGACGAAGGTTACTAAGCTTAAATGGAGCAGATGTGAGACTTGTTTGTTAAGCTCAGCAGGTTCAAACACAGTCAACTCGGTGATACTGGTATGCAAGTGTTATGTGTGTGTGTGTTTGAGTGTGTGTGTGTGTGTGAATGCACAGCTCTCTGACAGCAGTGTAAACCCAATGTAACACACTGTTGCTTTTCCCTCCCACAAGCCTTGACTTAAAACCTCACAAGCTGGCTGATCATATGATGTTGCTTTTAATCGCCTGGAGGGGGTAAGTCATGCTTCACAATCAGACATATTCTTGCTAAGATTCCTGTTTAGATCTTTGCTTCAATGTATGTCTATGCCGTCTTTACTTGTAGTGGGGAGTTTATAGACTTGGCAGCTTTTATACCCTGTTAGACTATATCTGCTGTTTCCACACATCCTTATTTATGAATGATTTCTCACCTTCACTTTGTACAATATGGCTTGTTCCTCTTCTTGTTTTGATCTCCCTTGTATGACTTTTTAAAATTACTTCCTAATATTGTAATGTGTTGTTGAAAAATCAGAAAGGCAGCTTCTCTTTTTATTTTGCACTCAAACAGCATTGTTGCTAAAGTTCTATCATGTCTGTCTTCCTATTACATTCTTGTTTTCTCTTTTATGACGTTGAGACATAGCTCATTCTAAAAAAAAATCACACTCATCTGAGCTTTTCATTTACAGTTTTGATCATCAACAGGGCTGCGTGAGATAGCATCACACCCAACAGAACAACTTTGTTGTTAAGTGAAACACTCAATATGATATTATGAATCAGTGAGGTTTAAAACAGATCTGTCATTTTCATATGAATCAAGTTATTGTTAAGATTTGTTTTTATTTATTTAATTTTTATGTGATATTTGACTAGACTTGATCCTTAGACTTATTTTAGAAATGTTTTAGTTCAGGTTGTCTCCAAAATCTTTCATTGCAGTTTCCAGTGCCATTCATTTGCATATGATTTTCTTTGATAATCGTTGTTAACTCTCAGGCTGTAGCACTTATTGCACTCTGACAGGAACTGAGAAGTAAGCACCCACACAGGAAATGTGGTGAGGCTCTGTCCCGGATGTTGGGTTACAAAGAAGCATATAATATAAAGAAGATAAACTGACAGTCTAAGATAACACGATACACAATTATTAGAAATTAGAAAAAGAATAGAAGGAAAGTTGTGACATTTGAGCGATCGTCATCTACGGCAGTGTTTTTGATGGTGTTAGTGTTGTGCGTCGAGATGTCCTTTTGTTTGTTCTGAAAACATTAGACTCAGTCAAGTTCAGAGTCATGTTAAAGACCGTTTTTATCCATCAGCGGGGTCGCAGTGCAGCGTGGTGATAAAAACGATAAAATCTGGACAAAAACGGTTAAAGCAGCTCGTCACAAGCAGCCCCTCAGCCCCACCCTCTTCCTCTGTTCTCAATCCATATGCCAACATACACATCTATCTCTCTGCTTCCTTGTGTCTACCTTGCTGACTTGCTCTACTTATTTTCTGTGGTCAGGAAGTAGAAAAAGTGTCTTTGTGACATTGTACTGACGGTCTGTTGCACTGCACATCTGCAATGACAAACCAAGAAGTTAAGACAATAGATAAACATGTAGGATGGGCTAGAAAACAGAAACAAAGCTGGATGAACTGCTGTGCGGTGGTGAGTGGGATCTTAAGTGTTACTTTTAAAGACTTTTTTAATACGAATAACTAAAAAATGAAAAGTGACGGTTCATCTGATCATTTGCAGTCACTATACAGCAAAGTGTTGTGAAATGCTTTTTGTCACGTCTAATGAGACGTTCCTCATGGGGGGGCCTCCAAACAGCTTTTAATATAATTTTAATATATAATTTTAAAAACAGTTTAGTTTTTGCTTTCATTTATCGACATTTAATACAGTTACTTGTTTTGCTTTTTCATTGTGGATGTTTTTAATCCTATTATTGAATTCCAGTATTTAATTTTTTTCATGTTTTTGGATACAGATCTGTGAATAACAGCAGTAAAAGTCAAGAAGTGGGACTGATGGCGTTTTGCAAGGTGATCGCCTCTCATCCAGCAGCAGAGGACATTTTGTAGCTGAGTGTCATCTTTCATCTTCAGCATCCCTAACAATAACCCGCAGAAGTTGGGAACTAATGGAGGAGGAAAACTTGTGCGCCTCTCTAACGGATCTAACAGAGTCTGTGCTTCAGTCGCCGCAGCAGGAATCCCGGACTGCAGTAGATCACCAGTGTATCAATGGAGAAAAGGACGCCATTGTGTGGGGCGACACAGAGGTGCACATAAATCAGACGCTTGAAGTCGTAGGAGTCAGCCTCTCCCCGAAGGCCGGGCAGCAGATTCCTGAGGAGGCGGAGGAGTGGGAGCAAATGATATGGCCCATGAGCTCCATCACCTGCACCAGCCCTCCGTTTTCTTTTGCCACAGTGCAGTGGGACGATGCCTCTGCAGAGACGCCTCCGCTCGTGACTGACAGCAGCTTGGCCAATGAGCTGTGCTCTGGTGGTGCGACGAGTCCAGAAAGCACTTCCCCATCACCCTGCCAGCCCCAAGACGTTGCTGCAGAGCTCTTTGAGCAGGTCGACAACGAGGAGGAAGATGGGTTTGATTCACAGCTTCTAGACTCAGATAACGATTGGACCGGAAATTACTCTGAGGTATGTGATATTTACAAAAATAGGTTTGATATCATCATGCTGCTATTATTTGGAATCTTATTTATAAGACATGTTGTCTTGTTTTGTTAACCCTTCATTCACTGACTATAAACTTCACCCTATTTGTCCTTCTCTGTTTCTGTCCCTTTTTGACTGTAGTGGGTTGAGAGGTTAGGGGAATATAGCAGACGTAATGTCGGTCATTTGAGGCTCAGAGTGCAGTTTCTTACTCATGAGCCCATTGGCAATCACAAGTTTTTCTCTCACAACCCTGTGTTGCAATTTTCAGCCATGTGATGCTGCAGATGTGAATGAACCCAACACGCCGGAAAAGGAAGATTCCGCACATGAGCTGTTAGCCTGTAGTAACGGTACGTAGTACTCACAATCAGGTTTCATTCGGTGGTGAACGACAAATTTATGCTTAAGTTTTTCTTGGTGTTCAGTTTGAAAAGAAGCAGTTTCTTGTATTCACCCTTTTCTGGTAAATCATCCAGAAGTCACACAGAGGACAGACTCAGAGGAAGAGGAGGAGCACTTAATCGATACTGCTGAGGTGGCCGAGGGCTCTGAAGACACAGACACTTATGTGGATGTAAAACTAGAAGAGGAACAGGAGGAGGTCTGCAATCTGCTTGGTGGACAGGAGGAAACCGAGGGAGGTCTGACTTCTCTAAATGGTGTGAAAACGGAAGAAGAAAATAAGAATGGAAGTGAGGATGAAGAGCGGTGTGTGACTAATGTGTCCAGCGACGAAGAAAGTGAGACAGCAGATACTGACGGCTTTTTGACAGATGTGTGAGTATATTGGCTTAAAAAGAGGAACAGGAAGTGTGTGTTAACAGTAAACCCAGAGAAAGAAAAGTGACCGATTTAATGGCAAAATAGAGTCAAGCAGGAAACCGAAAATACACCAATATGTGCCAAATAGAAACCACCGATCATGATACTTCAGAGAAATGTAATTCTAATCACAGCTCGGCCTGAAAACACGGCGGGTGGCATTTTGGTGCCTGGCATTGAGTTGTAGTTGCATTTCATGCTTAAACAAAGTCAGTATTAGAGGAGATGGCAGAAACCAAACCTGGAAACCAGAGATCCATAATAAGTTAACTACGACAGCAAGTTAACAAGCTGGTGGATATATTGGATTTGAATCAGGTGTGTTGGAGCATGGAAACATCTAAAAGCATCAGGGTGGTGGCCCACCAGAACCAGAGGTTGACATCACCACTATATTTCAGCTTTTCTTTAAAAAAAACTAACTTTTTAAATATAGCTTTAAATAAATTGAAAGAAACGTTTGCTGATTATTTGTTCAGGGCAGAGAAGTGTATTTAGTTGACTGAGTTGAAGGTTAGAAAAAAAAAGTCCCCCCCCCCCCTTTATTTAAGGTTTTAAAAAACACAACCATATGACTTATCCCTCTTTTTTTCTACTAATCTGATTATTTAAGTCTTGATTGTGTATAACTAAAATGTCACTTGCAATAATTAAATGTACTTATTTCTTTTTTACTTATTATCTAGACTGAGCTCAATTAAGCATCAAATCCTTTTTTCAATCTTTATAAATAATTTTAAATGGACATCAGGAAGATTTGGCAAACTCTTTGTTTGGGTCCAGGCATGTCAGTATATTTCTTGGAGGCTGTAGTTTGGAACCACCAGGTGGAGTGTTTGGTCTGAGATGGATTAATGTTTGGTACTTAAATGAACTAAAATAAGAGAAGGTGGGCAAATTGAAATCTCCAAAACTGACATGACTTTGTTTAGATTTAGAAAATAAAACAAAAATAAAACAAAACTTGTTGCTAAACATTCAATAATTAGCTGTAATTAGATTAGGAGTTTACTAATTTGTGGCTATTGCTAGCATTGCTCTTGCAAATACACAATAATTAATGAATTATTATGAATAATATTCTAGGACCTGGTTGTTTACATTGTCATGCGATATAAAGTTGGGCTGCTCGGACATTTAATTCCCCTCTTAAAGCTAAATTTTCTTTACATTTGAAAAGAAAGTGGTTTCATTTCCCACAAATAAAACTGAATAAATTACATTCTTTCAAAAAATCAAAACCTTTTCACTTCATTTCAGTGTTGAATTAATCTGGGACTAATCCCGGAATGCTGTTTTCATTCAATCACAGCTATTTGAACAATAATCTCCCTTCATGTCTCCCTCTCTCTCTGCAGGGAGGTGCCGGAAGAACCACTGCAATCTGATACTGAGCTTAACACATTTACAGATAAGTTAACTGATCTAGAAGAGCCAAAGACTTTAGAGGACAGTGAGGCCGAGGAAGACTTAGGAATACATGAAGGTGTCACAGATCAGACTGAAGAGACAGACATGTGTGAAGATGAGGATCAGAATGTGGAGCCTGACCGGTTAGAGACTGGGAACGACAATGAAGAAACATTGATGCAGGAGGCAGAACATGCAGCCAGGACAGAAGACACACAACAGGAAGTAGAGGTGGCTGAAAGTCAGGAGGACACAAACCGTTTAGAGCAAGAAGAGAGTGACCAAGAAGCCTCACAGGATAGCATGGCTTCACTGCAGCCTGAACACTCTAAGGAACAAGAAATGACTGATAAGCCAGAGGCGATACCAGTGGAGGTGTCACATCAAACAGAGGAGTCAGACCAGTTAGGACAGTCGCCAGAGGAGGAAGTAACAGAGGAGTCGGCTCAACCTGAAAACGGCCAGCAGCCCGAGGAGTCGATTCAGACCCAGCAGACGGATTGTGTTGAAGCTGATGACTCCAGAGCCGCAGAGCCACAAACAGAGCCATCAGAGCAGGATGAGCAAACGCCGCCGACGGCCGACTCATCTCAGCCAACTTTCCCCAAGCAGCCTGCCCCGACAGAGACCACAGATGAGTCAGAACAGCTGCTTTCTGCCACTGAGCTCATACAGCAGCAGACACAGGACGCCGACTTACTGCAGGTGGGAAGTCAGGCTGAGATGTGCGATGAGGCTGAAGATGCTGAGGCTACGGACAAAGGGGACGTACAAAGTGTGGTGCCGAATGGAGAGCAACACAAAGCCCTGGACAAAGCGGCGCCTTACATGAACGGTGAGGTGGACAGAGAAAAGGCCCGTCGTCTTGCTGAGCAGCTCTTCAAACTGGACGGGATACAGCGAGCAGATGTGGTCAAGCACTTAGACAAAAAGTAAGTTCTTACGTACAGTACACAACTGTAACACACATAGCTGGTGCTATTATAAAGCTTGGGTTGTTTGTGGTGGGCTGCAGAGGGACTTGGTGGAGATAAAAATAGCTTTTAGCGTTTTAGGTTTTACGTGTTAAAACTTTGAAAAAAAAGAAAATAAAAATGTGTTGAGATGAAGCAAAAAACCATGATGTATTTACATCATGTGCCTTTTTAAATAGCAGAAAGTCCATAGTCCTTCATGAACAGACCACATCCTTTTTACTTTAATAATGCTTAAAATCTGTAATCACTGTATTTTACATATAGTAGTAAATAGTTTTTTTAAGGAGTAGCTCATCAACGTATAAAACCTAGTGTTTGTTGATGTGCTTCAGTTTAATTTCCTACCTACTGAGATATACGGTGTACTACTGAACACATTATGCTTGACAATTGCCAGTAATGCTTGATATCCTGCTTTTAACGCTGGCTTTCTGCTGTCAAGTTACCCCGATGAATTTATCAGGATCATTTTCTGAGATTTAGGAAAGCCACAAGAGATGCTAACACGTCTTCTTTAGGAATTTGAGTAGCCTGGACTTTAAAGTCTTCCCCACCATGCTCCCTGTACCAGGATGATGTTGCATCTGTTGTAGCCAACAACTGTTTTTTGAAGGTTTTGTGGGCATGAAACACTAATTAAACTCACATTTGTAATGCTTTGAGCATAAACGGATGCAGCATATATTAAGCTGAGACTCTATTTTGTCAAATTCGATAGAGGTAGAAATAAAACAGGAATCAGCTGGAACAGGAAGATGTTAAATTTGTGTAATACAATCCACTGTCTCTGTGGTTTACACAGTGCACGTCATATCTGATTGAAACTATTTTCACTTTATTGCAAAACACGTTGAATTCATCGTGCAGTGACCTTACTGGTTAGATTTGACTTAAATGTTGCAACTTTCTGGATTTTTTTTGTTTTTGTTGATGTAATGTAGTAAATGTTGGGTATTCACCCACAGAAAGGTTTTAATTTTGTTGGTATATGTTTAACAATGATTACTCCTAAATGTTGCCCCATTATTAATGTCACGATATTGAGAAAAAGAAGCCACCAGGTCAGGGCTGGGCAATACATTGAGATTTTCGTATATATCGAGACTTTGTTAAACGAGATATAGAATGAGGGAATATCGTTTTTAACAAGTTGGCTTGTTTTGAGTGAAAAATATCTATTTTTTTAGCTTTTTGCTCAACTGTGTATCTTTGTTAGGGTTGTTCAAAAGTTTAGTTTATAGTTTAAATATACATAAATTTTAATTTCAGTTAAATATTTTAATGCACATGTGCTTCTGATCCTTATTAAAAGTGCATTTAGCACTCAAAGCTGTAAATTGAACCGTCTCTTTGTTTACTTACAAAAAATGTATATCGAGATATATATTGTATATCATGATCAAGGAAAAAAAGATTGAGATAGGAAAACTGGGTCATATCGCCTAGCCCCATGCCCATTTTTTTTTTTTTTTTTTACTGATCCAATGATTTCTTCAGATTAATAGGAATAGAACATAATATTTACAGGATAACTAACTCTGAATATTTATTTTTTTCCCTTTTTAAGTAATGCCTTTAGTCACGCTGTCGGAGAGGAATACCTGAAATTCTTTGACTTCACCGGTCAAACTCTGGATCTGGCTCTCAGGTGAGAATTACCGCTTTTATATTCTTATGACAAAAACACTCAGAAAACATCCGTCATTTAAGTCCCCTTCCTCGCTCAGATCCTTTCTGAAAGTGGTGATACTGATTGGAGAGACCCAGGAGAGGGAGCGCGTGCTGCAGCATTTCTCCTGCCGCTTCCATCAGTGCAACCCCGACTCCTTCGTCACTTCAGGTGAGCCTGATTGTGTGGTTTTCAGGAGACACAGCTGCAGGGACACGCAACATATGTATGTGTCATTATTAATCTTTTTTGATATCCTCAGGCGCCGTGTTGGCTCTGACGTGTGCTTTGATGCTCCTCAACACTGACTTGCATGGACAGGTTAGAGAGATGTTCAACCACTGTTGGTTTAGCGGAAACTGTCTCGTACCATTAGGTGACGTGATATATGTGTGTGTGTTCACAGAATGTAGGGAAACCAATGTCCTCCTCTAAATTTGTCTCCAACCTGGATGGGATGGATGAGGGAGGCAACTTCAGCAAGGACCTGTTGAAAGTAAAACTCTTTTTTTTTTTTTTTTTTATCTACATGAAAGGAAAATAAAATCCTGGTTGTGATCCTTATTTATCTCCATTTTCACCAGAGTCTTTATAACTCCATAAAGAGTGAGGCGCTGGAGTGGGCTGTGTAAGTTCCCCCACAGAAACATCCGATCCACGACTTACGCATTTCCTCCCTCTCATCTAATTTTTTCGTCATGTCTTAAAGTGATGAAGAAGAGTTGAAGAACTCTGTTTTGGTGGAAGAAGATAAATTTGACGAGGCGCCTCTGCGCTCAAAAGCCAACCCCTTCCTGGATGTTCCTCATGACAAAAATGCTGCTGTGGTGAAGGAGGGTTTTCTCCAGAGGAAGCTCCTTGCTGACATCGATGGCAAGCGCAGTGAGTGTGACACGAACAGACGGGTGTCGTCAGTAAAAGATTTGATCCGCGTGTGACTTATGTTGATGAAAGACTTTGTCTGAGAGTAAATTGAAGCTCTCATAAGGCTTTGTTATTCTGTCTGAAGTCAAAAGTGTGTGTCCACATTGCTGTCAAACACACCACTGATGAGAATGCTACGCTCAGACATGAGCTATCACACATGAATTTAGCTGATTCTTAATAAGTGTGTAACAATTATAGCACCTTGTGGTCCAGTTTAATCAAACAGCTGTGTCCATATGTTCATTATCTAGTCAAATATTGCATTTATACCGATCAACCTGTCGGCCTTACCAGGATGCATTTTTATTTAGTTAAGAGAGTATAAGGATTTTTATTGATTTATAGATGTTCATGATAATTTTACTATTTTTAAAAAACGTTTTCTAGTTAAAAGAGAATGGATGTTTGATATGTAAAGCACTTTGAAAGGTTCTTTATAAGTAAACTTTTTCTGATTTGGTAGTTGTCAGTAATAACGTGCCGAGTTCTTATGAGGTTAAAATTTACAGCAAGGATGTGATATCAGTAGTGCAACTAACTGTTCACTGTGTATCTGCGAAATGTTTCTCATGGCAGCTCCATGGGGGAAAAGAAGCTGGAAGACTTTCTACGGACTGTTGAAGGGAATGGTCCTTTACTTACAGAAGGTAACTCCGTTCCTACTTAGCTTATTTTCTATTATATCAAGTAGCGTGACGTATTTACATTTCCCTTCTGCTTGTTTGTGTGTCAGGACAATTATTGCAGGGATCACCACACTAACGAGGAAGTGGTGAGCGTGCATCACTGTCTGGCTGAGCAGGCAGCTGATTACACCAAGAAGCCACATGTATTTCGCCTGCAGACGGCCGACTGGAGGGTTTTTCTTTTTCAGGCTTCGTAAGTTGCATCACAGCTGGAGAATGACTGTGTGTTTGTAAATATGCATATTTTTGGCCCCGCGGTTCAGCAGCTTCTGTTGTGTTTCCTTTCAGGTCCAAAATGGAGATGCATTCGTGGATCAGCCGCATCAACTTGGTTTCGGCTCTTCACTCGGCGCCTCCGTTCCCAGCGGCGGTCGGCTCTCAGAGGAGGTTCTGTAGGCCAATCCTCCCAGCATCGCAGTCTGTGCACACTCTGGTACACATTTCTACTTTACTGTATATGGTCTTAACACATATTTATTCCCTGTTTTTTCATTTTTCCTTTTTTTTATTTTGGGGATTTTCTGTGTCCATTGAACTAATTTTAAACATATTTTGATGCAAATTTTAGACTTTGGAGAAACATATAAAATAAATCAGGTTTCAGACTTTTACAGATAAATACATCTTAGAAACACTATAAAGCTATATTTTGTATATTTGCACAGATTTTTACTTGATATAGAGAAATCTTCCGACCTATAATCTTTTTTCTGGATTTTTAAAACAGGAACGAGTTAAAACACAAAATAAAGTCTAGAGTTGAAACATAAGTTTTGTCAGTGATGTTTTAATTTCCGCATTCGTTAGGAAGTTGACTGAGTAAAATAACACCAGTACATGTTTGGGAGCTCAAAACTTAAAATCCTGCATTTGATTCCCTGGACTTACCACGAGTCTACTCACACTTTTCAGGCTTTTTGATTGTATAAATCTGATCTATAAATATTCAAAGTGCTGAAATTCTGTTGCAACTCCAAACCTAGCCTGTGTTTGACTTACTTAAATACAACAAATGTTGCAGAATCAAACATTATTTTAGAGACACATGATCACCTCTACAGCTGAACAGCAGCTAATATAAGACATAACATTAGATGTGCTGCAGCATAATGTTGCTGCTACTGACATCCAACCAACTTTTTATTCTGTTCATTTACTTTATGTTTCAGTGATATTTCTTTGGGATGTATTGTAAATTAGTCTTTTTCTTTCTGCAGGAACATCAGCTGCAGTCTCACGCGGGAATGCTGGAGTCCTTTAAGGCTGACATATTGTATCAGCAGCAAAACCCTCCAGAGGGCAAGAAAGCTAAAGCCAGAGATCTGGAAGAGCATCGTCTCCGAACAGAGTACCTGCATCATGAGGTACTGAAGCTGTAGTGACTTAGTGTTCATGCATGAATTCACAAAGACCCACATCTGATTCAGTTTCTGTTATTCAACCACAGGTGTGTCGCTACGAGATGTACATCCAGGTGCTGGAAGCCTGGAAAAGCATGAAGAAGACAGAAGACGGCAGGTTGTGCTCGGCAGACCTGAACGCATTTGACAAAACTGTGTGTGCTGACTTTGTGGAGGAGGATGAGGAGGAAGGTGGGCTAAAAAAGTCTCATTCCAGCCCCTCTCTGGAACTGGAGCTAGCTCCTCCGACGGTGATCAAAGTCAGACGAAATATCTCCGAGAGACGGACTTATCGCAGGACCATCGTTCCTCGAATGAATAAAGAAATTTGACGTAAGATTAGCTTTTTTAGCCCCTGATAGCACATTTCTGTTGGGAGTTTCAGTTTGTGGAGCCAACATATGGTCCAAGTCTCACATGAAAATTTTTTCTTAACTTTTATCTTGTGCACTTTTATGAAAACAAACCTCAGGGAATCCACAGCCCTCAAACTCTCAAGGATGCAGCAGAGACCAGGATTTATTTGCTAAGAAGCCTGAAATATCTGGACCAAACTTATATTTAGGACCTGTTCCTCAAAATGGAAGCATTGGACCAGAATGTGCCTTTAGCATGTCAACCACAAGAGGGTGCTGGAGATCAGAACATATCAGAGATTTTTATTTGCACTTTTCCCATTTCTCATTGTTGTGTAAAAAAGATGTTAACATGCTGCATTTGAACATTTATTAAATTAGTATGAAGGACTCTTTTTTTTTGTTAAATATGTTGTGAGCTCATATATAAAGATATAAAAATCATCCTGTTACATTCATCTCTGTGGTCTTATAAAGGCTCCTGGTAAGAAATGTGCAATAATTCATTGTATTCTGTAATGTTTCTTGTTCCTTTTGAAATCATTTTGTGAATGAGAGTAACAACGAAATTAGTCATGCTGCCCAAGGAAGATCCAGCGGGGTCTAGTTGTTGCCTTTTGTGATTGCATGAGAAGATTTTGAAAGCAAAAATTCAGGGTGCGCATGCTTTTTCTCCTCTGTTGAATCTATTGTGGAGGAATTTTGAAGTAATTACAAGATTGCAGAGTGAGGTGAACTGGTCAAACTGGCACAATATCATTAATTAAAGTCCAGAAAAACAACCAAGCAGCATAGATTCGTTCACGTTGTGTTTGTGTGCGTGCGTCTTTGTGTGAGCGGTCGCATGAAGTTGGCACGGGTTCTTTCTCCTTGTCTTTCAGTTGGACGCGTTGAGCAGCCGTGGACCTGCGGAGACCAACAATAAGAGCAGGATGTCTGCAATTAGGACCCACCCCACCTCTGTGCAGACATTAAACAAACACAAACAGATACACACTCAGGAATGCGATGTAACAATGGGAAGCACAATGAAGAGCACAGACAATATGGAGAGGCACACATGGTCCTGTCTGGGTCAGACCTGAAGCTCCTTCATCGTCTCTGCACTTGGTTAACATGTTGGTGGAAACCGCCTCCATCTATTCACAGGAGAAACAGCAGCTCCCCGAGATAAAGTCAGACTCTAGAGATGATGTGACTGATTGGACTCATGAGTGACGGGGGCCTGAGGCATCTGAGGAAGGTGGGAGCGCTGGCCCATTATGTAGAAAGATGAAGCCATGTTGGCTAACCTACAAACTCGGGCGCCTCTAACAAAGTAACACCCTGAAGCTGCCATCGGTCATTAATGACTTTCAAATCAAACTGAAATGTTTAATAATCTTCCCAGCCAGTCGGTGCTGAAGCTGCTTGTTTGGCGCCGGCGTCACTGAGAAGCTCTCGAGCGAAATCCCTTCTCACTTGGCCTGTGGAGCATGACTTCGGCAGCGATGGTGGCCTTGTTTCTTTGGAGGGCCATCTCTCTCCTCCTCCCCGACAACAATAAAGACTGGCTGGAGCAGCAGGGGCTGCATTAGCTGCTGGGTTCAGAGGGCATCCTTCCCAAGGAACCGGCCTGTTTTTGTTCCATCTCTGCCACTCCACTCTCAAGCTTTGTGCGCCTCAGTCAGGCCTGGCTGGGTAATTAAAAAGGCAAAGGCTCAACTTGTGATCATTAGGGACTTGTCCAGCATGGACTTCAAAACAAACCCTGCATGTCAGCTCACTTCTTCTTCTTCTTCTCCTCCTTCTTCTTCTCCACGCTATCCCCTGCATCCGCCTCCCCTTTAGGATTGTTGCTGCTTTAAGCATTGTTCAACTTCCATATTTTCTCTGAAAGTTTCATTTATTGAAGCCAAAAAGCAGCTAGCATGAACAGCTCTGTAAACACCCACCGTCATCTGTGAGCTTATTTCTCTTCCTCCTGATGCTCATTCTCCATCTGCTGCCGACGCCTCTCATGCTCTACTTGTCACTCTGTTCTTATCGGCATCAAAGCTAGATTTTTTTTTTCTTCTGCAACTGTTAAAACATTTTTTTCTCTCTCCATCTTTCTTTCCTCTTGACTGCTGGTGTTGTGATGTATCTCTTTGTCCAGGACCCTTGAAGTCCCTCTCCGATCCTCTCAGGAGTTTCGGTTTCCCTCTCAGGCTCAGTTTGCCTCTTCAGGCGATGTTAACTCCACTCTTGTTCTGCTCTTATCCTGCATCCACTTTCACCACTTTTTTTTTTTTAATCAAAGCAGGATAAGAAACATTTTTGCTGCCTTCATTAGTCTCGTCTCTCATGGCAAGATGTTTGAATTTCATACGCTTTTCCAAACAAAGTTACTCCTCCCAAATGCTCGGTTTTTGCAGAAAAGGAGCCTCTTAATGGAGGAGTTAAGACAAGTGCCTTGCTTAAAGGCATTTCAGTGCATGACCTTTTTTTGCCCTCTTTTCTTGTACACACACACACACACACACACACACACACGCTGCTTTCCTCGGGCGCAGACTCAGCGGCTTTTCAGATGCAGGACAAACATACCAGGCGGGAGTGTAAAGCCAGAGATTCGTGGGTTAATGGGACGTACAGATTGCAGCAGAAATGTTTGAGGACTAATCTCCTCCATCTTATCTCATTTCATCTCTTCACTCACACAACATTTCAGAGCAGATATTTCCATCGACTCTTCCTTGACTGAGTAATCTTTAATCTGCAGCGCTGCTCAGAGACAAATCAACAGATGTGTGTGATGCTGAATGAGGTGTTTGTCGGCCGCGTGTTTGACTCCCTGAGGCTCGGCGGGTCACTTCTCTCCCTCGGGGCGGCACCTGATACCTGGAAGATTTTATCCACCTCCGTGTATGTGTGTGTGCTTTTGAAGGTGCGTTTTTCTTGATGTGTCCCAGTCAACAGTGGCTTCCTGCCTCCAGGGCCTGTGTGCTGTTTAATGGGCCGGTCTGACACAGGGCACCTGCCTGTCCCAGCACAAAAGCAGCCTCTGTTTGACCATTTTGCTTCGTGTGACTGCCACATTTGTTTCTGATGCTTTATGTCAGAACAAGGGAGGTGATTAGGTAGCTTCTTGAAATTTGATAAAGGTGCTGCCATTTGAAGTTTGTTCAGGTGTCCTCAGGTCTTTTGTTTTCTTTTTACCGTCCCATACTGGCTGTATCTTCTAAGATAGGTTCTAAGAAAGCAGAGTTTACAGCATGTCTGCAGCTAAAAACTATGCCTATCTCCCATCTTAGACGAAAACAGTACAGGCTGCTTCACTTTTTGACACTAGTGTGAGAAACATCAAAACGAAACCAAATGTGAAGGATGGAAGTAAAATGTGTCAAAACAAAATATATTCCTTCAAAAAAGAAACTTTAGTTAAGTAACGTAGAGTTGTATGATGAGTCGTTCCTGAGTGCTTTCATCACTTTATCACTATCTGAGCATCTTCTCATGACACCAAGCGCATCTTTCAACTATACCATCGCTGTTCATGTCTTAATGTACACAGGCTGTGCGGGAACCAAAAACCTCCTGCCTGGGATTAAGAACTTCAAGCATTGGGAACACTGGAGAGAGAAAAAAGAGAGACTATTTGCCTTATGATATCCTGAAACTTCTGCAATTTCTTTTTGTAGACATAAATATTCTAAAATGAATAAAAATGTCACATCCAAACAACAGGGCAAGTAATCAGTAAATAGTATTTGGTGGTTCTATAAACAATATTAAGACCTTTTGTCACCTTTTCCCATTGTTTGCACAGGCAGAAACTGCTGGGTGCATCAAACATGGTGAATGGGAAGCATAAGAATTAGAATAAATATGTTGATAATAACTAAAAGGGAGTTTGATTTTGGTCATGGTTGCCCATTCACAATATTACCAACCACTGAATAACCCTGAAGCCACCACCACAGTTCAAACATTACAGGCAGAGCAGTGGTGGAGCTGCTAACGTTAGGAAGCCAAAGAAGGAAAATACATGCAGTCATGCAGATCCTGTGTGTGCAGAGAAGCTGCATGTTTGGTTGCATGGGATTACATCGCTTTAGTGTCCCTATGACAACAAATATTTACTAAATGACTTGAAATTTCAATCTTCACATGAATCTGTCCAGACTGTTTATGTTTTATATTTTGAAGAATAAGATTTTCCATCTCCACTGAATATGAGAACTTCTAATCATCGGTGTTAGCATTTAGAGCAGGGGTTTTCAAAGTTTTGGTAGCTGAGGGCCACTTTAGGAACCCAACAATGGACTGGGGAATAAAAGGAAAAACGGAAAAACGGAAAAATCCTGTTTGTTTTTATTTTAATGATATTCTCTATACACACCCCTGGTTTTCCCCCTAATACTGTATTTAGAAGAGTGGATGTAAACATTTTTGGAGGCTGCAACGTTTCATCTAATGTGATCATTTTGGACTTGAATACAGTCATTGAATTATCTTAGTGGTTACTGTTGTTACTGGCTTTAAAATGAGACGATGCCCAGAAAACAAATCACATTTGTGCTGTTCTGACATGTCTCAGTTGCTTTGCTTGATGGTGAAAAGAGAAATAGAAATATCTGCTATCATCATGTCAGTGAGAATCAAAGGTTTAATCTAGAAATGACGAGTTTAAACCAATCAGACGGACTTCTTCCAAAATAGTTTATGAGCAGAAAATTCCCCCAGGGGCAAAAAAAAATCCTGCACCGGGTGGGGCCAACATAGCAGCGCTGCCATTCACAGTTACAGTCCTGCAGCTCATTTGGATGACCAGACTCTGTCAGCCTACATAATACTTATTTTCCGAGCTGAATTGCTGGGCCTGTATCTCAGGCTCAGACATAAGTGGAGAACTTTCCAGATGACTGGCGCAGGACAACCCCGACCTGTCATACCACTGATTGCCACACACTCCTCTGCTGCCTTTTTGGCAGCAGTTTCTCCAGGGGCCCCCTGATACTGTCTTTTGGTTTGTCCCCATAATGGTGATGGGACACATGCCTTGTCCATCACACTCACTCACACACACATATTGAATCATCACACAAATACACACACATACAGCAGATAGACACTCTGTCTCTCCGCCTCGCTCACAGACAGTTTTAGCATGGCTCTGTGTTAAATGTAGTAAGTCCCAGTCGCCCCATCCTGCCAGCTTTGTCTGCCCTCAGCTGTTCCGGCCCGTTGCCTGTATTGTGCTGCCGGGCTCATTACCAGAAGCACTGTGGCCCGAAACCTCCTCGCTAATAGGCCCAGAGAGAGACAGAGACGAGTTATTTCTACTATGGCTTGTGTGTAACAGCATGATGTTTTCTTTTGAGCTGTTTTAGTGGTGAAACTGTTAATGTTTAACACTTTTTTATTTCTATATCTGACCAGCAAACAGTTTGAGTGAAAGCTCCTCTGTACGTATAAATGTACATTTTGTTACGTGAGCAGGGACCTGGAAAAATGAATGTCCAGTCAATTGATGGGCTGTCTGGAAAGGGGCTGGGCTTTTTGGACAACAATGGGATAAAGTACAGATTTTGTTTAAAATTTACAGGGCAGTGTGCTGAGTGCAGCTGAAGGAGGAGGGGATGGTGGAAAGAGGTGAGCCAGAGACTGAACTGATGAAGAGCATTTTAGGTGTATTCAAGATGTGAGAAACCTTGTTTGAGCGTTTCTTTGAGGTGAAATTAGTGCAGTTTGTTAGTTTGTTCGACTGAGAAAAGACAAAAAAAAAGAGATGTAATAGGCCTATTATGTCGATTAAAAAAAGAGATATTAAGCTTTAATAGCCTAAAATTGATCCATGGGGGTTACCACAACTAAATATATTTTTCTGAGAACAAACAAACAAATACATTAATTAATTACGAACAAAATATCACACACGTGCTTTCTGTTTTTTTTTTTATTTATTTTTTTTTTTTTAACACAGCTCACCCTGGTGTCGCGTGCGGTGGGCACCAGGTGGGCCGCGGCACCGCCGAACCGTGGCCTCGTTAACGCGCTGCAATAATTAGGCCACAAAAAAAAGGATATGGGGAAAAAAAGGGGCGAAATGATTGCAAATAAAAATACATGATGCAGAAAATAAAAGAAGGAATTAGGCAGATGCGCGCGCTTTCAGGATCATTGATCTCGTCCTTTTAAAATGCTGAGAGCCGCACAAAATGAGCCGCATGTCAAGCTGTGCAGAGGACAAAAATAATAATACTACTAATAATAATAATAATAATAATAATAATAATAATCATCATCATTTGGAAAGAACAGGTGGAAAAAACAAAACAGCAGCATTCACTTTGTCATGCTTTAATTAAAATAATTCTTTAAAAATTCCTTATTTACACTTGCGATAATATTAACAATATAAGAAAAAATAGTCACAGATTTTTATTTTCCTTCTTTTATTACCAAACATCAGAACTTCAGCATGACAACAAACTAAATTAATCTGAAGCAAAACAAATGTATTTCAAGCTTTGTTTAATCACTTGCCCCCCTTTTTTCCCTCCAGCCTATCAGTCATTCTCTGAGTAAAACTGCATCACCTCCCCATAAGTAAATCATCATATACAGTATGTACAGTTTCCTAAACAGAAAGTTTAAATGTCTTTAAGGGGCATATTTTTATTTGTGGGCATTTTTGCTGTCATTTTGATTCCATATGTTCACTACAGGCAATCTGAATTTACAATAGAATAAATCAAAATTCAACTTGCAAGCAGATGCAGATCAAGATCGCGAGTGAATTGTTTATGGTTGATTTCTGATTTTCTTAAAAAAGAAACAAATGTAAACAAAACAGGCATAGTTTAGTATAAAGAAGTTGCATATCCCTTTTTCATTCGGTCAGTGAAGTCAAGTTGCAGATGTTCCAGGAAAAAAAATAGAAAAATAAAACAGTCTTTGGCCCAAACAGCTTTAAAGAGATTTAAGCAGAAAGTATGCACCATGTGAGACATCAGGCTGAGTCTGTGGAAATAGACCCTGGAGGAGCGTGTAAACGTTCATGAGCCACCCTGAAAAATGCTTTCAGTAATGACAAATAAATAACACAGGAGTAAGTGCAGCGGACCATGAGAGGATGTAAAAAGAGTCTCAAGTTCACATTGAGTTTTGACTTCAATGCCTCGGCCTGTGATCACATGTATCAGCTGATGGTAAGTTTTCCGGTCTTGTTGGGTCGAGTGAAGGTCCTTTAACAGCGAGCAGCTTCCTGCAGCAGGGACTAGAGGTGGTCGTAGGCGGCTGCAGATGGGGGACCTGTACGGGAGGCTGAGCTGTAATAGTAGGGCGAGCCTGTGGTGGGGACACATGGAGGATTGAGACGGTCACAAGTAGAAGGTGTGAATAGTTACAGAAAAGAGTTGGAGCAGCTAAAGACGTGCCGTTAAGTGTCTGAAGTAGCCAAAAAATATCAGCAATAAAGCTGTTTCCTTTGGGAGTTCCTCCCTGCACTCAAATATAATTCCCTTTTCACACGGCAGCATTCACTGACTTTGGATGTCAGCTTAATTTGCCTGTAACCATGGTGATGGCATAGTGAATTTATTGTCAGACTACAGGTCACAGACGGAGGAACTCAATGTTGAAATCATTATGGTTAAGCTTATTTTCAAAAAGTGAATAGATACGATATATTCTAATTTAACATCAAATTTTATTGCAAACTTGCCATATTCAATTCTGCAAATTTGCCTCACTTTGTTCAGTTTAGTTAGTCTGCAACTACAAAAGTCATAGAACACAATAAGAGTTTAATGATTAAACAGAGGTTGTTTTTCTTTTATCCCTGAGGAATCTGAAAGGTGCTTATAAAGAAAATGCATTATTATTATTATTATTATACTAAATTCTGTACATAAATCAAAGTAAAATGGATGTCATGTGCAGCATAGTGCGTAAAGTAATAAAGCCAGAAACAGAAGGTACAGTGTGATGTGAATACGGCGGTAAGTACTCCATTTCCTGGCAGTCATTCATATTCCAGTCATAATTAAATGTTTGAGAATCTCAAGGTCAGGAAGAGTGAGTCTTGCTAAATTCATGGAAAACCTTCGTTTTTTTTTCCAGATGTAATGGCTTTTTTAATGATTGTATAATTGGTAGAGCAAAGCAACTTTCTGTGTAAACAGGCGATTAGTTTACTCTGGTTTCAATGTTGTGTTCATCCTTCTATTACCATAAGAGTGCAGAAGCTCACCAGCAGTGAACGAACAAAGAGAAACGCTGTAAATAAACACTGTGGCTGCTGTCAGTGTGTGCCCATGCTCACCCAGGATGCTGGAGTTGGTGAACCTCCAGGCTTCGCTGTAGGAGGTGTAGGGCGAATGGCTGTAGGACTGACCCGAGTAGTCTGCACCTGCTGCAAAAACAGCCCCGAAACAAAACAATTAGTCGGGACAAACATCATAAATTAAACTCATGAAGATATTTGTTGTTAAAAGCCAAAGCTGAGACATGCTCTGCAGACTCGGGCTGTTTGTCTGCGTGCCAGCATCTGCTCCGCCTTGGCTCATAATTCACCAGCAGTTAGTGCAGCATGTAAACCATTAATATACCGGCAGGCTGATGGCTGAGGGTAAACTCCCTCGGCCCACTGGTGCGTTAACACACAGCCACACTCGACGCCCTCTTGTTCCTGCACTTGGCCTCTCATATAGTTGCAGCCCCTCTCGGGCGTCCTCCTCTTCCTTTCTTCATCCTGCACTTCCTGCTTCAGCCTCTCCGACGCTCCTCTTTCTGTCTTTCTTTCTTCTCTCTCTCTCTCTTTTCTTTTTTTAACATTCCAATATCTAATTGGTAATTACGTTGGCTGGAATGAATCCCTGAGCTCCCCACCTCCTCCTCCTCCAGTCCCACCACCGCACACACAAACACACACACACGCACACACAGACACATACACACACACATTACACACACACACACACCCATCACTCAGTAATTGTGTATCAACGCTTCCTCACAGCGAGCCCACCAGAAAAATAATAAATCAGACCCTCTCATTTCGCGCTTCGGAGGGCAGACTTCAAATAAAAAAAAAAGCACATCACACACACACACACACACACACACACACGCACACACACACACACACTTTCTCTGGTCACATGCGGGCATCTTAACACACAGAAGCA
>JAVQJG010025747.1:0-10288 GCA_036024015.1 Craterocephalus amniculus
GTTTTCCATAGACAGACAGCTCTGGCTGGGCTGCCTCTGACGTCATTACGCAGACGAACTATAAGAGGTCATAAAAGTGACCAGTTCATGTTATTGGGAGTTTTTTTATGTTGTATTCAGCTCTACTGGTCTCCATTAGTGAAATAAAAATAGAAAATTAAGTTTTGCACATTAGAAAATGCAAATGAGACAAATGGTGCCAAAATTGCACCTTGCAACCTCGCCTGGACTTTGTTCGGGAAAACCGTCTGTAATTTTGTACATTATCTCTGATTACAAGACTGTTTAGTCTCAGCTGTTCCTCAGGTCAGAACAGAGGCACAGGCCAATCTCTCCCCCACTAAAGCAGCGTCTATCGTTTGTTAAGTCACCACAGTGGGTGGATAAGCTAGCTGGCAGTCAAGTCCTGCTGTTGCATGACTATTAACTGTGTCCCATCATGGATGGCGCTATCAGACTCAGTCCAAACCACATGAAATGTTAACTGACAGACATTCAGCCCGACATTCTGGGTCGCAGTCAGGGCCTGAAGTTAACTTTTTTGGCCACCAGCCACATTTTTTACCAGTCAAATTTTTTTGTGCCTAAAATAAAAGGTGATCGACTCTGAAAATGCATATGAATGGAAATTGAACTTCTAAAAAAAACACATTAATACGCTGTCAAGTTATAAAAATTAATCTAATTTATGACTAGACCTACATATTGACTAAGAAGTGTATCTGACCCGGTGTGACAGGCATCTAGAAAATAACAGAAATACAAACAACTGATGGTCTCATTGCTTGTCAGTCACCCTGCTGCAATTCTTCACCGTTTCGTTGTATGTATGTAATGTACATCAATCTGATAAAGTATGAATGTGTTGCAGTTGCAAACAAATTGTTTCTGTTACTATAGACATACAGTTGTATTTGCTTGATGGGCACCTAGAGAACTTGGACAGGTTAGATAAATCAGTTTTGTACATTTAAGTTTCATTCCCACATTTGTGAAAAAAAGCACAAACTTTTTGGGAATGACAAACATGAGCACATTTAGCCATTAGATGCAGGTGTGATGGGGAATGGATGCATCTAGAAGCTGCAGCATAGAAACTCTGAAGGACTTGACTTGGGCTCCCCTAAATCATATTCTTACCTGGTTCTTCCCAAAGTCGCTTTCTGTTTTGTCCTTTTTCCATCTCTCCCTCTCTGGACTGATAATTACACACAAATAGATGTACTCAACATAAATCTGAAAAATACTTTTAAGAATTAGTAAAGCTAATAAAGTCATCTCATTGTATACTGTGAACCAAAAGGGCAAATAACCACAAAAAATTTGATTTATATATAAAAAGAGATACAACCAATAATACACTGATATTCCTGATAACACACCATGTGATCTAACACTCTTACCTGAACCTGCCTTTATTTCCATGATTATATTATCTGTCTGTACATCCAGTAAGTTAGCTATGCGTTGGCATCTGAGCATGACACAACAGCTAGCTTCTCCCATGCGACTGTGGGACTGAACACCTGAGCTTAATGCAGCAGGGCTGCTGATGATAATAATGAACTGAGAGGTAGTTACATCCTGGTTGAAGCTAATTACTTTCACCACTGCTGATTATCGGTCACTCAGAAAAGTCGCGCGTTTCTCTGTGCAGAAAACCTCGAGCCTGAGTCAGGAAACTCCGGCGGGTGGGCGGGGTCAATCTATTTTTAAGTAGGGGAGGGGAGATATGCTGAGAGGAACAGCTGCAGACACAGAGAGCGATGCGGCTCCCGCAGCCCCTCTGATGAGGAAGACATTCATTTTAAAGTACAGCGGACCGGACCGGACCAGACCGGACCGGACCAGACCGGACTGGACCGGACCGGCCCACTAACAGCGCTGGGTTTGAAAAATGAAGGAAAATAGCGGGCTTGCCCAACAAAACAGTTGGCTACGTAATTGGTCAGTAACACAACTTTTGCTTACTGTTATGATGTCTTATTGGCTACCCGCCAACGTGGCGGATAGATTGATAGTTTCACCCTACTGATGAGGATGAGGTTAGTTAAAAGCAGAGCTAAACTGCAGCTGTGTATCACCAACAAGTACACGGTCTGCTCCTTTTAAATACATTTGAGTAATTGGGGTAAAACTGGCTCACAACTGACCAAAACGTTTTTCAGCAACACTTGAGCCTCTCCATTCGGGGATACCATTTGCTGTATCAGCAGGGGAACCTCCAGGAGGTGTGAGAGCTGTTCGATCAGAACATTAAGACTGCATCAGATTTCCTGGCCTTCATAATCACCTGCTCTAAATCCAAACTGCATATTTTTGGGATGACTGTGACTGAAAGGAGGATTGAGCCAAGAAGGGGGCTCACACTGTTTATAAGATTGTTGGAAAAGCTCACAAAGCTGGTCAAGCTACTGAAACTGTCATCAGGGGAAAATAAATGCACTTTGAAGATGTTTTACATTTCCTATACTTTGTTTATCTTTATACTCAGAGTCAGCACATTTGTATTTCTGCTTTGCAAGCATGTTGGGAGTGCATGTGCTGCTTCTGTGGATGTGTCTATTGATTCAGGTCTGTACATCATTCCATCACGTGATGGGATTTGACTCCCTTGAACACAGTGAGACTTAAACTCTGGTTCTTTAAGTCTTAATGTTTGTTTAACGGTGCTTTTATTATTGATTATTGGTAAACTGGGTGAATATTTACATGAAACTGATAGTGAACAATGAGGAGTTTATGTTTACACTTTGTTGAGGAGGTTAGAACATAATGTTTAGAAAAAGGAGCACAGATGAAGATAGCATTGTTCACATTGATCAAGGAAAAAGCTGGACTGTTTGTGCCACAAGTGACCAAGAGGAACAAAACTGAGATACCTGGAAAGAAACTGAACAAACAAAATGAATTAGAGCACACAGGTGATTGAAGCTATCTGCTATATTTCAAATTAAATGTTTTTGTCTGAGGTGTGCAACTCAACTGGTTACAGATTTTAGTTTCCCAATTAAACAGAATGAGTTTAAAGAGATCAGTTTTTATATTTATTCAATATACAATATTTATGAACTGTTTTATCTCACCAAACCTGATATGTGCTCCAGCTGCCCAACGGTAATAACCTGTGTTTAGGAGGTGTCATAACGGATTGTGACAACATCTTGTTTGTGGAGAAATAGTTTAATCCTGTTCAGATAAATTAATATTTCCAGCATATCCGCTAAGGGACGTAGTCATTTTGACATTAAGGAAAGACCCTGGAGGGTCAGAGACTTTCCAGCCAGTTTTAAAAAAGTTCAAACGCAATTCATAATAGGGATGCCCGCAGTCTCACTATTTAAAGGTGCAGTAGCCTACACGATACTGGATGTTCCACCAACCAGCAGCTTGTAAGACTAAAAGAAAAAAAGGAAATTAAACCTAATGTGCAGCCAGCGGGGGTCTGAGTCTGGATGAATCCACATCTTATCCTCTTCCTCTTGTTACATTTATTTTCTAGCATCAGGGGACAGTTTGTTAGTCAGAGGATCATGAAGCCTCCAGCAGAAAGCTCCAGCCCAAACAGGAGGGGATCACGTGGGCTGAAATGTGCATGTTACTCTGCTGGTTCCAGTCTGCAGGGCTGTTTTAATGTGTCTGCTCTGTTGATGATGGTGTTTGATGTTGGGAGAGACAAAACCAGTAGACAGACACCAGTTTAACAACATGCACTGAAAGCAGATTTGACCATCTTCAATAGTTTATCATCAAATTATGTTTTTTGTGCAACAGCCGTAGTCTTGTTTTCTATGAACATAAATGTTGCAACACAGTGACAATATGCTGTAGACACACAGATCCTACGCAGCGCTTCCATAAGCATCTCTAAATATTTCCTCCAACATACCCCATGACAGCAGATAAGTGGAATTTTACTAATTCTGACTAATTTACAGTTGATATGTAAAGTTAACACTTCTTTGTATAACTTAACAAGAAGAGGTATGAGGTATGAAGAGGTACCAGCCCGACCCTAGAAATGATCACTTAACCACATTTTTGGGTGACATTAATATCAGAGGTTTTTTTACACAGTGTAGAAGATGAACAGACAAAAATGGCCAAAGATACCAGTTAAATAAATAAGAAATGATTAATGTCATCTTAGTTAAGATAAACTTCTATGGATTCCAGAAAGTAGCTTTTTGGCTCACTCCATCAACATTTTCCATTACATGGCATCGGGTCGACTTCTAGATTTCTGAGCTTGGGCTGTGGAGGGACTGCAGTGATCCAAGGGATAAGAGGCAGTGATCTTCACTCATTCCCGGACAGATAATGACGTGTCATGGGGTCTGGGAAAGGAGTCCAGTGGTTCAGCATAAAATCAGGAGCTGAGTTTAGAGTGCTGGGCGGTCTGAAGGTCATTGCTGCTGACGTCTTGCGACCCCTGCATGGAGAGCTGGGCTGGGAAACATCCACTCTGCTGATTCTAATTCTTTTGTGCACTTTCTTTTCAGCTCAGTGTCAAATGATGTTCAATATTTGCTTGTTCAGGTTGTTCACTTTAGAATAAGACGTGTATGAGCACAGATTATCTGAGTAGTGCCTGAGGGGTCTGGAGATTGCAAGATGGTCAAAAACTGGATGTGAAATGCTGCCAGTAATCTGTGTCAGATATGAAGCCACACTGTTGAAAAAAGTATGTAATAATAATAGTTAATCATAATAGTTATTCAACTTTTAATAGAGCATTGTTCTTCAGTTTAGTATTTTTGCTGCTGGGATATCATTTTGGTATTGGTATAATGTGGGCTTTATTTGAAGCCCACATTATAATGCATTATGACGGCATTTATAATGCATTATGATACATTTATAATCCCTCATAGATACAATTATAAGCAAACATAACATTTTATGATGCACTATAGCAACAGTTAAATAAGATTATTGTGCAATTTATAATTAATTATAATGACTCATTCTATGGATGCTCTGAAGAGTGCTTTATTGTGCACTGAGTACCCTGATACACCATAATATGTGTTCATGGGTATTTAAGAGCAGCCATATAACTAGTCACTGTAAGTACTCAAGAGTATCCATAGAATGAGTCATTATAATTAATTATCAGTTGCAGAGTAATGTTATATAACTGTTGCCATAGTGCATCATAAAACATTGTTTGTTTATAGTTGTATTTATGAGGCATTATAAATGCCGTCATAATGCATTATAATATGGGCTTCAAGTAAAGTGTTACCATTATTTTTTGTTTGGTTAGTTCTCTTTTTATGTTGTGTAAGCCCCTGAATCATCATCACTATTATTATTATTATCATTATTATTATTGTTGTTGTGGATGTTATTATTATTATTATTATTATTATTATTATTTCAAGTAGTAGTAATAGTAGTTGTAGTAGAGTTTAGGCTCTGCATGCCATGGTTTGGCATCCGGGGTGCGGTTGGGGGAATAAAAGGAATTGCTTCAGGGCCTACAGATTCCCATCAAAACAATGATACAGTATATTTTTCTGATAACTTAAGATACTCAGACAAGTGTGTGTGTTTTATTTTTTTTACAGCATGGTGTCATGCAGATTGACAGATTGATTCTTGATGGTCTGGTGCTGGTTATCATTTTTTAAATATTCATGACAGGTAGATAGATAGGCCAGTCAGGTTTTCACAGGCACTCCGGCTTCTTCCTCATGTAACTAACCTGTCTGAAACCAGATGAAGAGAGAGATGGCTGCATGTTGGCTGAAACAGAAGCAGCAGGTAACATTGCCGTAGCTATGTCTTTAGCATGAAATGGTGAAATAGTGAAGTGACTGGATTTTATGTGGAAGCTTCTTTCAGATGTCTTTCTTCCCGGCTGTCATCACCTGAAACTGTGAGATATCTCAGAGCTGACTCCCATGACTGAAAACAATATATCATCCGAAACTCAATGGGGCATTCTTTGTTTTAATACAGTTAATAATAGCTTTTGCAGCATGTAGTAGTATGAAGTTGCGGCAGGATGACCAGAGGGCCGGGCGGGGATTGATCCCACAACCTCCCAGGTGAAAGTCATGCGTGCTTGCCAGTCAGCCAAAGGGATATCCTTGTGGCCAAGTAGCCAGGGCACACAATCAGTCGGATGCACACAGTGACAGGACCCACACAATGTCACAAAGGCACAACTAGGTATGTTCTTGAGTTGGCACCACATTAGTAAACAACCACATCGCCATTGTTTCCTTAAAAAACAGTTTACAGATGAGACCTGATGTACCGTGCAAGCCTAATCTCTTTACAGTCAGCAGCCAGTCTCGATCCCTTATTTCTAGGCAGTAGGAATCACTGTGCATTACTACGTTAACATTTCAGCAGCATCTACATGACCAGCAGTGCTCCACGTCATAACTCCTGTCAGCTGATCCCTGCAGGCTCAATTATTTCAACTCTGTGTTTGATGCATAACTTTCCAGCGTGCCAGAGGGTTTTGTTTGTGATTGTGTTGGAAGCACCATCATATCATTCCCACAATGAATGTGCAAGTACAATCACACGCTTGTTTTATCAAGACAGTGTGCTGTACTGCTGCAGCGTACTGTGCATGGCAGTTCTCAATACAATACATTCAGGACTCTGAATCCTGAATGCAAACAACTTATGGTGGGGTCAGACCAAAAGTGGGGAGGGTGTCGGGAGCGTCGGGTTTACATGTAAAGTCTATGTAAATGCGCGTCAAGCAGCTGAGCTGCACGTTTTCAGCGTCGGGAGCGGCATGTTTGGAGCGTTTGAGCTTCGGACACTCTCTCCACTCTCGACGCACGTCAAGACCGCTCTTGAACGAGAGCGTTCGACACTCAAATTGGAAAATCTGAACTTTTTCCGCTTCACGCAGAGCGTCAACCAATCAGAGCGACTTTGTTTTAAGTTTAGCAGATATACTACGAATAAGCGGAGGGAAGCTGTTCTAATCTCTTAACAAAGACAGAGAGACAGAACTGGAGGACAAACTATCCGTTTCCGTCTGTGCCCACCCTGTCATTTATGACCATGACAGAGCAAAAAGGGCCGTGTGGAGTAAATTAATAAAACAGAGCATTACATCTGCCATTGTAGAGAGACAGAGAAAAAGGACAACATCCGGGTCCTGCTGACGCGCGTCGAGAGTGTTTGAAAGGTCAAGACCGTTTTTGGTCCAAAATGTCAAGCATCTAATTTACGACCGTCCAGCATCCAACTTTGAGCGGCGAGCGCGTCTCAAACCATTGGAGCCGTTACGGTGAGGGCTTCAAACCTGCAGCTGGTTACATTTTTCCACCACAGCGTAAGCGAAACAAAGTGTCAAAGATTCACAGATTTACAAATAAATGAATGAGCGGACAGCAGATATGTTGAGAGGTTGCACTGTCTTTGCATGCTGCAGCCCACACGCCGTGGATTACACAACCTCCAACAGTCGCACATATAAAGTCAGTGTTTCAGAATTTTGACTCTGAATTAAATTAAATTCTCCACGTTATGAAACTTGCCTGAGGTGAGTAATCCATCACCACTGCGGTTCTCTTGGCAATACTCAGTTTTCTTTTTATAGCATGGATTTGTCATTGGATTTGAATTCTACTTTGAGCTGTTTTTTCTCTATCCTCACATTTGCGTTGCAAACAAGTTGCCTGGTTGGTAAACAGGTGGTGCAGTTTTTTGAAGCCACATGCATTTCGACGGTTCTGCTTTCTGGGACCACCGGTGTATGGGAAGCTGTCACATGTGGTTTGAAGATTCTTCTGTAAACTCCACATTTGAATCCAGCAACAGAAAATGGAAAAACAGTCAATCCATCATCATCCATTAAAATGATTTCCTTGCACAGTTCAGAACAGCCAGCTGCCTTGTTAAGAGGAAGAATCTAAAGGTTTAAGACTAAAAGTGTCAATACAAAAGCTGAAACAAAACAAGCCCACATTCAAATCCCAGTGACAGACTGCCAAAACCTTGCAGATGTATCAGGATGTCTCGGCGGTACGTTGTCTGGCCTACTTCTTAAAAGAAGAAAAAGATGTTAGTTTGTACACCAATGATGAATTCAGAGAGTTTTTTTCTGGCCGAAAAGTTTTTTTGGCTTTAATGTGCAGGACTGTAAAGAAAAGATGTAGGACCTGTTTTTCTTTAAATGACTGTTGTAATTTCTACCACATGGAAGAGAGATGAAGGTTGATGTTGGTTACCATCTGCAACATTTTGCAAAGATGCAACCAAATTCTTCGGCAGTTTCATCAAACTGTGTGATTTTCAAAACTTAGTGCCACATCCATTCACTGGCAGATAGAATAAGTGGAGAATAAAAGGAGATTTTCATAATTTATGCATTTGTCATGTGCATCATGATGGAGAGTAGAAAGCAAAGTAGATTTAATGAGTTTGTCTTTACTTATTTAAGTAATTTAGAAATACATCACAGACCCACTTGTTAAGTAGTTCATTAACTCTACAGTTGAATGAATTGGTACTCATCAGCTAGGTTTACATGGACAAATATTTCTTCTATCTGGTTAAAAACAATCAGATTAAAGGTTGTAGTGGACATGTTGGACACTGGATTTAGTAAACCGATCAGTGATGTTTCCACTAAAATGCAGTGAACACGGTGGGCATGGGTGCGTACCTCGACAACTTCACTGCGACTGAGTCCTGCTGCCTACTCTGGCAGCCATTTCTCAACCTCCCCCTCATGTCCATCGACAATTAATAGTAAATGTCTTTTATGTCATCGGATGGACAGCTGGCCAGGAAAGATGCTTGCATCACATTGAGTTTTGCCCAGACAATCACATGGATCCTCGCTGGCCTTTCTTCATGCGAGAGCAGTTAAATGCCCTATTCTCTGTAAACTTTAATTTTATTATCTCTCTATGGGACACAGCCACTGATGCTAAAATACACAGAAAACACAGCAGCTGTCTGGAGACGGCTATAAATTTCTCGGTAAAGACAAGAACATAGCCTGTTTTATTTCAAAGAACTGTGTGTAACTATTTTGGATTTCAATTTTGCTATATATGCAAAAATCAAGCATACTTCCCTCATAATATTTTTTAAATGCTTGGATGATTATCTGGATCACAATCAAAATATAACCAATTCTTTCGTATTCAATTTGTGAAATTTTCTTAAAATTTGATTAAAATCTGCCCATTACTGTATTTGTTTTTGCTAACAGTCAGTCAAACAAAATATAAAAGATATCAAGGAAGCTGCATGAAAACGTTTCGCCTGTCATAAAGTGATCAGGCTGCTATGTGTTTATATCAGACCTGGGCATTGTACGGCCCCCGGGCTTTTATTTTGAAGTTGTTGTGTGTTTTTTTAAATTCACGTAAATGATGATGCGATACGTAAAGCAACCCGTGCGCCACCTGATTGGATTGTCACAAGATAACCTTAGCCCTCCAAAAATATGTTTGAGTTGGCATTACAAGACCAAACACGCAGAGAAATACAACTTTTCTGATGCTGAGAGGGCGCGAAGATCGGCCCGCTGTCCAGGGAGCCCTTATGAGGAGGATCAAGGACATTGCGGGTCATCGGGAGCTTCAGCTCCAACATGAAGTGGCAAGTTTGGACTTTTTCTCCTTGGCTTTGGACAAGAGCGACACAATGCAGATACTAATATTTGTGCAGGGGATAACGGACTTCAAGATTACGGAAGAGCTGGCAGCTATGCGGCCCATGAGAGGGACTAGGACAGGGAGCGATCTGTTCACGGAGGTAAATGCGTGCATGGACACTCTGGGACTAAAATGGGACAGACTGGCAGGTGTCACAACGGACGGTTGTTTCTCGCACTTTTAGAGGAACGTGAGAGAGACTGAGCTATGAGGTTTATTAAATCCAGGTATAGATCCTCTCACTGATGATCATCTGTCAGCTGTGCTTCACATCTCCACCTCAGACATTCAACCTGACTTTGATGCACTTGTTAAAGCCAACGGAGATTAGATTTCTCTCACTGAAAAAGAAAAAATAACTTAAAACACCAAATGAGGTGGCATTAGGCGTCTAGAGGCAGCAACTAGCAGTGAACTGAGACACTTTCTTTGGAAGCCTTTTTCTCAAAATCACAGTTAAGTGATGTTAAGCTTCGTTACTTCAATATGATGTGTCTTGCTTAATGTTCGGAGCACAAAGACAATATTGTGATGTCTTTAGAATGATCAGAACCTCTTTTCTACAGTATTTTAAACTCAAAATGTGCTTTGGAGTGAATGTGACTGAAAATGTTTACTAGTATAAGTCACAAATGTTT
>JAVQJG010025751.1:0-14045 GCA_036024015.1 Craterocephalus amniculus
ATGCGCAATCAATGAGTCGCTAATTGTAATGAAATTACCCCTTTTACCACATACTATACCACGTAGAAAACCATTTTTCTTAGAAAGATTAAAATAATATCAGGTATAGTTCCTTTAAGTTAAAACAGCGACCGGTGATGTGTCATCTGGGAACGCTTGTTACTGTCTGCACTTGTGCGAGGACTAACTTTTCATTGCATCACTAATCAAAGCAGTGAATGAATATCAGCCAGGGAGGTGACGCTCAGAGAACAAACTCTAATTAAACTTCCTGACACATTCATCAAGCAGCTGCCACACTGAGGGGGATCAACTTAGTGGTTAGAGGTGTGAGTATTCCTCTGCTGGATTTGGCTCGGAGGCTTGTCAACTCTCTTAAGAGCAGATTCGGCAGCAGCAAAAGCTTTAAAACCGTTTGAGGTCAGCTTTGCCGCCTGTTGCATCACCGATCGGCAAGCAGGGATGACTGACTGAAGACGGGTCGCGATTGAACGTTCTCACGGTCACAACTCTTGCTGGCCATGTTTACATGTTTCAAATCTCACATGAGGTTAATATTCTAGATCTGGAGCTTTACATGTTTCTGGTGATTACAATTCAATGGCGCACAACAAGACTACAGATGAAGGGAGTCATTAAAACTCCACTTACTCTCATAAATCGATACCATCATGCTCCATTAAGAGAGCAATTACAAACACAAGTTTTTTTTTATGTGACACTGTAAATGTTTGAGTGCAAAGACACTGCCTACGTGTTGTGTGAATGAGCATAATGCATCTGTCCTCAGACATAACAATAGGGAATAAAATCAATAACCAGGAGATCTTCAGATAGATTCATGTGTATTTACTTGGCTTGTGCCTGGGTGGTGAGAGCTTTCTTGCGCACAACAATACCTGTGGTTTTTAAGTCACATCACAGCTGGAGGTTTACATACTCACAAATGCACGGTAATACTTAACTTGTTTCTTTTTTTTTTTTACCACAGAACACTAAAAACATAACGTCACAAGAAGAGACAAGAACAGTTAAAAGCCAAGATTACAAAACTAAGATACGCGATAAAATAAAAAAGAACACACTTCTTTCAGTTTTACATATCAGAAGAATCTAATCAACAAAACACAATGCTTTCTTTGCCAGGATGTAAAATGGGTTAAAAACTGGCTTGGATGAGCAACCACTTAAGACATAATTTAAAATCCAATGGCCCTGTGATTACCTTACCTGTGATTCTCCGTCTTATGTATAATTTCCAAACAATTTATAGTCCTTAATTCTACAGTGAGAGAAAATATTCAAGACTCACAAGACTGTGTCTCACTTCAAGTTCACACTATATACCAGCGCAAAGATCAAGTCATTTACGAGTTATCCCTCATTATAATATGCAAAATGATAGCCCAAC
This sequence comes from Craterocephalus amniculus, assembly GCA_036024015.1. Classification (NCBI taxonomy): domain Eukaryota; kingdom Metazoa; phylum Chordata; class Actinopteri; order Atheriniformes; family Atherinidae; genus Craterocephalus; species Craterocephalus amniculus. The sequence continues at coordinate 1,412 of JAVQJG010025751.1, forward strand.
AACAACAAAAGCTAAAGTTCCAATTGTTATCAAACCTATTATTTACAACAATAACCAGATTCTACTCCTGTCCAAGTCTCCATCCAACTCAGTGAAGTCACAGCTATTACTTTGATTCATTAACAATTGTTCTACCTCACAAATGAGGAAAATATATAAACTTACCCAAGCTGCTAGAAGATTCATCCAAAAGACAAATTACCACATTGTGAGAAACATCTACAACAGCTGCAGCCATTGTTAGGCTCAGTCATGAACTTAGGAGTCTGTGAAAAAAATGTAGGCTATTATTCTGTGACAACTCCTCAAACAAAGCACTGAAACCTGTACTTTGTAGATGTTTCTCTATACCAACCAGTTGTTTGGATTACAGTAACCAAGCTGGTCATGTTGTGACTATCAGCATACCAGGCTTGTGACTGAGGGAAGAAAAAGGACAGCTCAAAGCTTTTGAGCATGCACATATGTGTATGTCTGTAGGGTCAAACCAGACAAACCAGTAAATCTTGGATATTCTCACATAGAGCAACAAACGCCTCGATCCACAGACCTTTGGCTTTATGAGAAAGGCATTTCTTTGTTGACAGAAAACTCCGTGGTTATTAAACAGGACTGTAAAAACTCTGCATAGCAGAAGGAAGCATGCATTCTCGGAGTTTACGAGCTGAGAAAAAATCCAGCCTGAAGAAGGGGGGTACAGTAAATCATACAGTGAGGTTGTGTACCGAGCCTCCTCTGGCTGACCCACTTAAAGCATCAAGCTGAGTAAGTATTGTGAGACTGCAAAACTTGTAACATTCATTTACACCCATAACGTCTGGACATAATTCCCAAGCTTCAAAACTCAAGTCATGGTGCTTTTGATGAATATTTCATCTGTATTCCTTTTACAGAACAGTTTTCTTCTCAGTTCAAAGCTCTGATCTTTGGGGCAGATGTTGATGACTAAAGAGTTCATTTTAAAGAGGAAAAGCTAAATGTTGAAGATACCAAAGCACTGAACAGAGGGAATGTCTGATTACAAAGAATAACAAATGGATATATATTCAATTCTAAGTTACATTTTTAAAAGAAACACGCCTTTTTGCAAACTAAATTAAAATAATTTCCTCATGTTTTATTTTGAATTACGTGTAAATGGATGGTTATGTTGCCCTGATATTGAGCAATGTTTTCAAACTTTTGTGCCTACCATAACCACAGGCTGAAAATTCCAAGCAAGACAATATAATTACAGGGATTAATACCAATGTGGGAACAGCATCAGTGATTTATGTGCAATAATAAAACATGCAATATCACATTCATTAAATGATTAATCATATCAAGGGTAATAATACGACTGGGACCGGCACGCTGCTTTTCTTTTCTTCTTCAGTTCTTTGATCCAAAACTGGATCGAGACCAAGGAGGTACATTCCAGAGGCATTTTTAGGATTAATCATGCATTCCTTGCCGCATCCAAGTCTTCCCCTCCCAAGAGTTCCACACACTTCATTAAGATTCTGAAAAGGTTTTTACACAAGACAGGCATTAAGGCTGTGCAGTTATTACAATGACACATAATAACCAGACATATTCAACAGTGAGATTTTAGGTGTTTTTAAAAATGTATCTTGCCTCAAAAGCTCAATGGAGTCAAACAGGCAAATGACATCGGCCAGTAACTTGGTATGCAACATGACTTCAAATCTATTTAAAGGTGTTATAGAAGATGTTTTTTTTTAAAACAATTTTTGCAAGATTATTTGTAAATGGGTTCACTGCCCCATAAAGTATGATTAATTTAAATCTTTAAACATTATACATAAGCTGTAAAAGTAATGGAACTTAAAAAAACATCGACCAATCACTTTTGCAGTCACCGTGTGTTTCATTTGTCTATTGGACGGTCAATCACTCTTTGGACGTGCTATAAATACCGTGCACGCTCCCATCTAATGTTCACAGAGGGTGGCTAACAATCACTCTGCTAGCAGTTAGCAACGTCTGATGGCAGAGGTCAACGGCAATAGTGGCAGCGGTAATAGAAAAATTTCTTTTCTGTTGCAAAGATGAGGAGAGAGACGCTGGAAGACGTTTCTCGCAGCCAAAACCAAGCTCGTGTACGTCATCGTAGGCGTGGCCAAGGAGGGAGCTGAGATTCGAAGAGGGTGGTCTTTATTCAAAAACTCACTAACAGTCTCTGCTTTCTGAACAGCCACAAACACCTTTAAGTTCAAGTAAACTTAAGGTTTCAACTGCTCCATGCAGAGAGATCATAATCTCTGACTCCACTCAGATGTCATGCTAGATATAAAAACCCCTAAATCCAGTCATCTTAAACAAACCAGGCTAATATCGCTTCCACCACAGTGATGATATACCTGACTGTGGACGAAACAGGACATCTGAGGAAATAGCATGCGCAGGCTTGGTGAACTGAAATGACCTTAAAATGTATCGGAGCATTTAACAATTGTCTGCAGTTTAATTAACAAAGGTCACGGACAGACTGCAGTGCGTTAAGCGCCCTTAGCAGGAAGAGAAAATAAGTGTGGTGTAGGTGTAATCTTTTCAGCAGCGCGCTGCGGCTGTCTGCTGAGAGGCGGGGAGGCTTACAGTGGGGCAAGAGGAACGTCTCCACTGCTAACCCCGAGCCCCGCTGTGCTCCACAGGCTGACAGTGCTCAGCCATCCACAGCTAGCCACAGAGATAATGGATGGCAATGGATGACAGGTCTCTGTGGAATGGCCCGCTTTGCTTGAGAGAGACAATGAAGTAAGGCTAGGAGGAGAGCAAGACATATGATCCATACTTTTTTCTATTTTTTATTACTTTTTTTTTTGGATCACTGCACTTAGAAAAGAGCGAACAGACCTTTTATTCAGTCTGTCTGTGAATATACACATGCATGCAACAGATACACAACAGAAATGACAGAAAAACCTGCAGACCACAGTCTTTAAGAGAGACACATTTATATCACTTACTTTTAATTAAATGGCTGCAGGGACCGTTTCAACAAAGCAGAGCTAACAAGCATATGCAGATGGGAAACCTCTCACGTCAAATTAATGAGAGAAGCTATTGCCTTATAATTTGTCAAATCCCTTCACCATTCAAGCCCTTTACCACACTGTTTTTAAGCCCTAATTAAAGTCCAGCCAACAATGTATGGGTCGTCTGACTGTTTTTAAAATATCTCAGCAGTTCTTCGAACGCTCACTTGGGGACGACTCTGAAAGAAAATGAATCCCAAAAGAAAGACAAGCTAATAAGCATGTTTACAAAAGGATTTGGTCTTTGCAACAGATTGTTTTTTATAACTCATGAATTCTAATCATGACAGGTTAGTCAATAGAATATTCATTCAGATCTCGTGAATTGAGTCCTGTTCAGTATCAAAAATGCAAAATGGAAAAAGATTAGTGTTCAAATTAAAGCTTCAAAAATAAAGGATGAAGTTGCACATGGTATCAGTTTTTTTGCAGCACAGTCTGTCTCATTTGACTCACATGCATGACCCAACCTTTGAAAGTGATTTTGAATCATCTATTTCAATTCAGTTTTGATCACCAGCATCCACTAGATTTGTCTATTTATCAGAAGAAGTGAGTGGACTGGAGCCGTTTTTGGCCACTTTTACTCACAGTTCCACTAAGTAACACATAATATTGAGCTGACACTAGTTATGCGAGACGAAGCAGGTACAGGTGGCCATCTGTCATTACGAATGCACTCCAGGTGACAGTACCATCTGCTGCTCCTTCTTCCACGCCAACACTTCCTCATATATGTAGATAAAGCGGAATGGACAGTTGACAGAGGGAAGAATTGTCCAAGGGGACTAAAACAACTATTTCATTTCCATTTATTGAATGTAAGGTGATACACTTTGTTACGCATAGTGCCTCTTGTTCCTACAGCGCAACCAATCTGCATGGCTGTCTTCACATGGCTGTACTAGCAGCATAATAAACATGACAACATGCTATTCTATGAATGTATCGCTCCTTTTGAAAATAGGCCGCACTGTATGTCCTAAAGAGGTCAGAAACAAGGCAGGATCCACTCTGCAGATTCAGTCAAGCATCTTTTCGCACAAAGCTTCGTGCCCTCCCCGGGGCCACGGCTCCCATGTCCCCCGCTCTTAGACGACACAGCAATCACAGAGAAGACAAATAACGACCAAATAAATTAATAATGCTTTCCATTTAGTGGCGCTCTCTCCTGCCTCGCCTTTTAACCATCCCAGCAGACAATCTGTGATGCACGAACTATGTGGTGGTGGCGGGTAAGTAGCTGAAATGCGAGGACAAGGTCAACTCGGGTGAAAGGCGCTTTGTCAGCCGGAGGAAAGCGATCTCGGAAAGAAGCTGTTTAAATGGTCGTATCCACATTATGAAAGCTTAAAGGTCCTCGTTTCACAGGGTTAACTTAAGTTATGGCAATATCAAATTTCTCCAGAAACAAAGCTTTTTCACATACACAAAGAGTTCATGAATAATAAGCAGGTAAAAAAAAACACACACACACACACTATGTGACACGGATGACTGCTAAACTCATTAAAATCATAATGCGTGCTTTTGCATTCCCAGTGGACTGACTGTACAGTACTCAAAAAATAAAGACTGTATTTGAAGTCTGAAGGAGTTATAGGGAAGAATATAACTGTGTGTCCCCTAAAGTGGAGAAAGATTAAACAGTTCTTGTAAGATTTAAAAGAAAATATCTCCAAAAGTTCACAGACATGTGAGATGAGTCAACGTTTCAATTAATTCACGCTTTTATCTCCTGCTACGCTTCCATAAGATTTCATCATCATCAGAACAATGCTTGTTTGAGAATACAGGGCACTGTAAAAAAAAGCAGAAGAGTAATCTAGAGAGACAAAAGAGTGGTACAAAAGAAGGTCCATCTCTGCAGACGACTTTTGTATCTAGGAAGCAGGTCCTTTTTTGTCCCTGTTGTCTTCAGTGGTGGGATAAGAGGAGGGGGTGGGCGGGTGAGGGACAAGAGGAATGGGAGGCCAGTATTGAGTAGTGACGTCAGTGCCCTGCTTTTACCGGCCTCCGGCACTCTGAACACAGACGCACAAACATGCAGTGACGCTAATAGCTGCTAAGAGAAGCCATGTGATGCGAATCAAGTAGTTCCTCAAATACATTCTGTTTACCTGCATTCATCCGGAGAAATTATACCATAAATGATGTCAGCTTACATGTGATGATGACTTTTTGATGTAAATTCACAGGGAAAAATTGTCGTACACACACACACACACACAGAGCTAACATTTCCACAGGCCTTTCCTCAGATTAACAGCCAAGGAAATTTGAACATTTTCCATGACACAGACAAACCCTTCCATTGATCTTTAAGACAACCTTATATTTCAGTTAACACTGCAACAATCAATCGTTGCAGTATGCCCTGGGCTTGTATTAATTGTGGCGGTGGGGTGAAAATTAGTGCACAGGGTTCACACTGGAAGGTAGCAGTGTGAATTATTGACCAGTTCATCCATTTTCAAGTGCTGCCATTTTAGATTTCAGTGTAATTACAGCCTCATTGGGCAATCTGTGCCATCGACCACCTCCTTCAAACAAACAACTCCCTCCAGGCTGAGATGGCTGGTGTTGGCTGCCACGAGCAGAATGGCAGTGGCGTGAAACAAGCTCAGACTGTGAAAGGTTGCAGACAAAGATGCCTGTATCTGCACGAACAAACATAATGAATGCGTGTGCCTCCCTTCCAAGCAACTGGGGAAATAAATTCAAGAAAACTCTAGGTGCATACTGAGCACTGGCAGCAGGTCTGCTGCGTGAGATTTGATTAGTGGAAGTGCAAAGGTCTGAACATTCGCTCTGCTTTGCTTTGTTAAGTCGAGCGCAATTTCATACAGCGTAGCACACCTGTACCAGCTGAAGAGGAAGCCGTGCTCCACCATAACAAAGCCGAAAGAGAAAAAGTCCTTGTTTTATGATAAAAACACAGTCTGAGTCCTGTGGTTAAAAAAGTTTTATACTTACAAGTCTGAAAAAGTTCCATCTGTGTTTTAAATGAATGACTACATTCTGATTGTTATAACCAGTTTAAGCATATTTCTACACAGCGGGGATGCAGAAAGTGTCAATTTACCTAACTGAAAGAATAAAACAAACATAGGTTATTTTATCTACGCATTTTCAAACCGTAAAATATTGGACCACATCAGTGTTTGTTGCTATTGTACTATAAATAGCTAAAAACACTCTGAAAGATCAACATCTAACATTTAATGAAGACAGAACACATGGATTAAGACCCTAAAACTGTGAGGAAATATTAGATATGTTTGGCAGACTGGTTTAAACTTCACACATCTAAAAAATTCATCTAGATATAAAAAAATTAATAAATTCAATCCGAGTAGACTAACACACACACACACACACACAACCACAACCACAAACTGTCCTTCAATGCAGCCTGCATGGATCTCTGGTTAAATCAATATGTGATTGAGGTTTTGTAGATCAGATGGGGTCAGAATACATCTACATGCGGAATGTCATTTAGGTCAACTTACAACTAAGTCCTTTAATATGCAGGAAGCAAATCTGAGAAGGCGAAAGCTCCATTTTTTTCTGACAGTAACCCAAACTGCTCGATGAGTGATGAAAAAGTTATGCAATCATACCTTTTCAGGAATGCGCTTCAGACTGTGATATTTATGTGACGTAAGAAATGGACAGTATAGTTTAGTTTTTTTTGCTTTGAAGTTTAAATAATCAATGTTGGAGTGGCCGTTAACAGTGTTATAATTTATACATTCACCTTAAAAGGTGATGCTGTGACTTCCCCATACGCAATAACACTCAAATACAAATGTTGCGCTCAAATTTCTATTTAGCCTCATCATTTCTCAGGGGGAATGAACATCTTACCTTTGCAAAGTGAGCCTGACAGGACGCGGCAAAGAGTTATACTAATGAGCTGAGCCCTGGGCTGTAACTTTGCTCTCTATCAGTATGGGAAAGAATACCATGACATTACTGTATACATATATACACTCTAAATCCTTGAAATAGCCGCATTTACATGAGGCAGATGGCCCTGTACCACCGGTAAAATACCCAAAGCTTCATTAGAGGAGGATTTCAATGTCTTTATGCGTGACTAACAACAAAGAAGGAAGACAGGCTGTAAAACCACATTCATCAACAGCAGGTTTCTCATCTCATAAACAATCCAGTCTGCAAATCTTTACAGGTTTTCATGAATATGATACTTGGAGGATGCACTAAATTCCAAACTAATGATACAAATGAAAATTTAAATGAAAGAAAACTGACATTTCCTTCTGAGGTGGGATTAAAAACCGGGCGCTGGAATCAATAAAATAATCAATTCAGCTGTATTTGACAGGGGAAAGGAAAATATAAGTGATTCTTACCCATTGTTGTAAAATAAATGGATTTGACACAACTTCCCCAAGCTCTTCATTGTACTCACCAGAGAAAACGCTCACATTATTGGGAGCTGTGATAACTGCTTCTGTCAGCACATTGTGGGTGAGGGGTGAGTGGTGGTGGTGGTGGGGTTGCATTTCTCAAGAGAAAGAAAACGTTTCTGAGAAAACTGAAGGAAGAGGTTTTAGGCAAACAAACAAAAAATGATCACTATCAGTTTTTCTGGGGTGGAAAACGTGGATTTCCACACCTCAAGTAAATTGATTCATCTTCTCTGCTAAAAATGGTTTTGAGAGAGAGACAGCAATGTCCTGCAGCAAACCGCATAATTATATGTTTGCCTCTTCATCCAAGAGATGCCTATGTCTGTCTAGACCACTGTGATGATGTCACTTTTGAAACCTTTTCCAGGATCACAGCGCACACATCTGGGACATGTTAATGCTGAGCAATTCAAAGGCATTAGGACTTCATTCTTCATCTCCGAGCCACATCTTGTTCTCCAATTCTTTTTTAGAAATCATGGTCACAGCACATCAGCTCAATAAAGACCAAAGTATCCTCAGCTACTTCATCACTTCCTTTTTGATAGGTATTTAAAAGAGATGTAAATGCACAATAAATCAGGACTGATACAAGCACTAAATGAAATATAAAATGGATTATATAGTCTGTAAAACTGTCCTCTGTCTCCCTATGTGCCGACACATTTCCTGCAAACAGGCTTGCTGTTTTATGACAACCATTAAGCAGACAAGGCGGTACGGGACAGCAGGGATCTGAGAGATGGAGATCTCTGCTGGGAGAGACATGACTTCAAAGCAGTCAGGATCAATGATGCCGTTTGCCTATTGATCCCCTCTACCTCTCAAGAGAAAACTATCCATCAATAGAGCTCAGCAATAGGCTGGGGAGGGATTAGGATCTCAGCTTTAATCTAAGTCCCATACTAAATTTGTGCTAAATCCCCTTTGTAATGAGATGTATAGTAGTCGTTCCGGTGTTAGAGAAAATTCCTGCATGGCCTCTACATAAACTGTACACTTGTTTTTTAAAACAATTGAAGGAAACTAAGGATTAAGGGCTGGTTGATCAAATAAAATCTGTGAGTTCAAGTATGTTACGTTCAATCTAAAATTCATTGCCTGGATGTCCAGCGTCTTGGCAATCAGTGAGAAAACCGAATGCGGTGGGTGATCCCAGGGGGAAGGACAGCACTGCAACAAATTGTCTCAATTTATCCACCCTTCAGGGTTTACTACATGACAACAGCCAAACAAAGACCTGAGGGACAACATGAACTTCAAGCCAAGATTGATCCAGCAGCTAAAATAAAGGTTGCTGAATAGAGCGCCTCTTTAGAAAAAGTAGCACTGCTCTTCCTTTTCAGGCATGTTTAGGCAACAAAGGCATGGTGCATTTTCTCAAGTTAAAAGAAAAAACATTTCATATTAAAGGGGCTATACCGGATATTATTTTAATTCTTCTAAGAAAAATGGTTTCTACACGGTATATTATGTGGTAAAAGGGGTAAGTCCATAAAATGAATTATTGCACATATGTACGAGTCCAGGCCATTTTGGTTATGTAAGCGACTAGTTTTTAGCGTTGGTGTGACGCTCTCTCGGCCAATGGGGTTAACTTCCGTAACTTCTGGATTCGGATCAGACAGTAGGCCTAAGAGCGGTCCCCTAGGGAATCCAGAAGTACAGGAAGTTAACCCCATTGGCTGAGAAAGAGAGCGTCATGCCAAAGCTAAAAACTAGACGCTTTTTGCAAACTAAAATGTCCTGGACTCATACATATGCGCAATCAATGAGTCATTCATTTTTATGGACTTCCCCCTTTTAACACAGAATACATCATGTAATAACCATTTTTCTTAGAAAGGTAAATTAAAAGGTAAAGGTAAATTAAAATAATCAGATATAGCTCATTTAAGGTTGAAGAGGCAAGATGTTAAAGATCCCATCCATACAGTTGCTCAGCCTGTCTGAAGCGGGGTATGAGAATACAAATTGCTGGTCTATTTTTGATATACAAAACCCTACTCAGATCATTTAATGAGTTTAAAAAAACACTTAAAAAGGTACATCAGTTATGTGTGGTTACACATTAGGCTATTGACTGCTTCATCTTGCCTTAGAGGTATATTTGGTAATCCAATTTTTCAAATCATTGGTTTGAGTGAACAAAGCTTCCTCTAAAAGTAAATGAACTGCACTGACCCCAGAGAATCAGCATATGTTAAAAATTTCAATGGAAATGGCAGCTGCTGCAACAGTGTGGGCAGTAACAACAACCACTGTGGATGCTTTTTTTCTTCCAGAATCTGAGAATGCAACTGAGAAACAAGCCGCTTTAAAATTCATGGGAAAACTCCACTGAACCCCAGTGATTGATTACAAACAGCCATCCAACCCCTGAACCCCTCTGGAGGAATAAACAAACTTCAATTTGTGGCTCATAATCATGGCTCTATTAGTCATCTGTCAGTGGGGAATGGGAGGAAGAAACCACAAAGAGATAGCATGCAGCTCTGGTTTTAGTGGTTAGAGCGACTCTTAATAGCAGCTATCGGGGCCGGACTGGATGGCGGCCTGCTGCCTCAGTCTCTTCTATCGATCAGGCTTGGGATCTGTGATTGCCAGGAAAAGCAGTTGATTCCAGAAGTTATCAGTAAAGCCCGGCCTCCTGAATCAAGATGGAGACAACCTCCATTTCTAGTGTGGAGGACAAAAGAAAACAGGAAGGAACAAAAAGGTAGGAACACTAAATAATATCCATCATCCAAGCACATTTGTTATGTAACTGTTCTGTTTGCTTCGTGTATGAGTTGAACTCAGCAACACTCAAATATTTTAACAGTGAACAGTAAGGCAGGGTAGTTCTGAAGGTAACTTTTGTGCTTTGGATGCAAAATCTGTGTAATGCTGAACGACAAATCAATACAAAATATCTGATAACAAAGTGCACACAGTAATAAATCTACTGAACACATGCCAATTTACCAGTTGACGTTTCATGAAAAGTAAGCACTAAACACAGAAAAACATTATTTTGTCTGTAGTTTTTGTGCAAAATACATTAAAAGCAGATTAAATCCTGAGGCATGAAGGACCGAGCCAAAAATAACGTTCAGAAACTGATGATCCCGCTATGAATGACTCCTAATAACGACTTCCATCTCTCCTCAGGAAATTTAGTGATGCTCTTGAGACCATTCTGCACACAACCGCATCTCTCTCTTTTCTTTCACTCTGGCAAAATGATTCCCACATAAAATCTGTTTCAAGGCCCAGTGCCTCTTGTAGGCTTCCATTTCTTTATGGGTTTAACAGCTGCCAGCTACTGATAACAAAAGCCATTGGCTCCTGAAGAGCACTCTTCAGTGCCACAGCCAATGGCTGTCACCCACCGCGTCATCCAATTAGCATAACAAAGGATGTTTATCTGCAAGATTTTCATCACAGCACAAATACCTCTTTCTCTGTCACCCTCTTCATCGTGAAAAAAAGTGCTCCATTATTTAATATTTACATTCTGACACCACTGTAGCCTATTGGAAGTTGTTGATGTTGTCATTTTGGACAGGTGTAAGATATGGAAATGCTAATGTGGCTGTTGTGACGGTTTCCCTTAAGTCACATCAAATGTTTTTCATCCTCAGATGTTTCTCCAGAGCGGATGATCACAAATTTTCTCCAGTACAGCATGTGAACTGCATTACATGGTTGCTTGTCGATGAACAGCGGCAGTCGGTCTGTTTAGCTAACAACTGTATAGAGCGGTTTGAGCGTTTATTAGATACAATTGACAAGTTTACCAACTAGACAGCAAATCCATTCGTTACAGACCTGCAGGGGGATGGAAACAACAACAACTACTGCTAAAGATTCGATGTGGATGCCAAATCTAAGTGTGGAAAACACTGAATGATCATCATATGTTTTGGTGTTCGGCACTTTTTGGTCTCTATGTATGAATTCCAAAACAGTTCCAAGCAATTTCAATCCATCTGTGACTAAAGTGTGTGTGTCAAGTGACGGCATGGGCCGCATGGGCAGTCATTGCAAGATAAACAGACACACCTGTGCCTTGGTAATTATCTGAAATCTGAGGAGAATGAGGAGTAGAATGACAATTTATCCATAAATCACTTCTAATGCTCTTGGAACATACGGAGACAAACATTAAAGTATGATTTTCCTTTAATGTTGATGCGGTTCATATTCTTTTGTGTAATGCTGCACCACTAACACATACTCCCACTGAGTGACTGGTTAGCATTATGGGGTATTATGGTGAACAGTAATAGCAGTGCTGGGCAGCTCCCTGCCTAGATAATGTTAACACAATAGAGTTTTGGCAGAAGGTCGGCTTAAGAGGCTTAACAAACTGTCATGTCAGCTACAGGCCATCTGAACATGATACACACACTCAGACACATGTTCCCCACTGCCATGCTTCCTCATTCCAGGAATTCATTGTCAGACACTGAGCTTTGTGTGCTCTTTGAATCTTGATAAGCTTTTTGTTTCGAGTTTTTTTCTCTTTACACACTAATTTGTGCCGCAGTTTTTGTTCAGACAGAAGCTTTTACATGACATGAATCCCTACTGTGTGACTTTTCTGGATCAAAACAACCTAAAAGTTCTTTTTCCAAAACAGGATTTGTAACAAAAAGATTACATCGAGAGGCGAGTTATCTCTAATAAGGTTAGGATTAGCACCGCAGAGGTTTTTGGAGGGAAATCTGAGATGTTTCAGCCCCGACATGTCAGAGGGAGACTGTTTTGTTTTTTTATTATTTGGAATGTCTGTAATTCTACAAGGTCTAATTTGGGACACATGTCTTCTCAGTAGTGTGTTTTTGTTCAGCACACTGAACTAACTGAATCCTAATCCACTCGTAGCATGAGTGAAAGTGTGTGTGTTTACAACAAACAAGATTACTGGGCTGGGTTAAGTAACAAGAGATCTCTCTGAGCAAATTCTGTGAGAAGGACGCAGAAAGATGTTGTGTATATACAACCCAGCTGAGGCTTTGGAAAGGAGAGAACGAACATTAAAGGAATACTCCGCCCTCAGAATGATGTGCCTTCATTTTGTACTCACCGTCATGCTGATTAACACTCTGGAACTCTTTCTTGATGTTCATCATGTAGCCGGAGACATCGTGAGTTTTTCGTTTT